>CM051256.1:5948803-5991303 GCA_027921565.1 Artemia sinica
GGACCCCAATACTGAGCTAGTGGATTTCCACCATTCGATCTGGTGGACTATGACCCCAATTTTCCAACTCTTGCATTTAATGACAGAAATTCAAAATGAACTTCGAAAAATCAAGAGAATGTAACTGTGAGAAGGTAAAGCACAACAAGTCACTACTGAAATATTCCAATTCTTGCATTTCACGACAGAAATTCAAAATGAAATTTGAAAAATTAAGACAATGTAACTGTGATATGGTAAGTGTGTAAGTTTTTGTGTGTGTGTAAGTTTTGGTGTGTGTGTGTGTGTGTAAGTTTTCGTGTGTGTGTGCGTAAGTTTTCGTGTGTGTGTGTAAGTTTTTGTGTGTGTGTGTAAGTTTTTGTGCGTGTGTGTGTAAGTTTTTGTGGGTGTAAGTTTTTGTGTGCATGTAAGTTTTTGTGTGCATGTAAGTTTTTGCGTGTGGGTGTAAGTTTTTGTGTGTGTGTGTGTGTGTGTGTAAGTTTTTGTGTGTCTAAGCTTTTGTGTGTGTAAGTTTTGACGTGTGTGTGTGTAAGTTTTCGTGTGTGTGTGTGTGTGTGTGTAAGTTTTTGTGTGCATGTAAGTTTTCATGTGCATGTGTAAGTGTGTGTGTGTGAGTGTGTGTGTGTGTGTGTGTGGTGTGCAAGTTTTTGTGTGTGTGTAAGTTTTTGTGTGTGTGTGTAAGTTTTTGTGCGTGTGTGTAAGTTTTTGTGTGTGTGTAGGTTTTTGTGTGCATGTAAGTTTTTGTGTGCATGTAAGTTTTTGCATGTGTGTGTAAGTTTTTGTGTGTGTGTGTAAGTTTTTGTGTGTCTAAGCTTTTGTGTGTGGGTGTAAGTTTTTGTGTGTGTTTGTAAGTTTGTGTGTGTTTGTGTGTGTGTGTAAGTTTTTTTTTTGTGTGTGTGTGTGTGTGTGTGTATGTTTGTGTGTGTGTGTGTGTGTGTGTGTGTATGTAAGTTTTTGTGTGTGTAAGTTTTGGCGTGTGTGTGTAAGTTTTCGTATGTGTGTGTGTAAGTTTTGTGTGTGTGTGTGTGTGCGTAAGTTTTTGTGCATGTGTGTGTGAGTTTTTGTTGTGTGTAAGTTTTTTTTTGTGTGTGTGTGTGTGTGTGTGTTGTGTGTGTGTAAGTTTTTGTGTGTGTGTAAGTTTTGGCGTGTGTGTGTGTGTGTGTGTGTGAGTTGTGTGTGTGTGTAAGTTTTTGTGTGCGTGTAAGTTTTTGTGTGCATGTAAGTTTTCGTGTGCATGTGTATGTTTTTGTGTGTGTGTGTGTGTGTGTGTGTAAGTTTGTGTGTGTGTGTGTGTGTAAGTTTTGACGTGTGTGTGTAAGTTTTCGTGTGTGTGTGTGTGTAAGTTTTCATGCGCATGTGTAAGTTTTTGTGTGTGTAAGTTTTGGCGTGTGTGTGTAAGTTTTCATGTGTGTGTGTGTAAGTTTTGTGTGTGTGTGTGTAAGTTTTTGTGCGTGTGTGTGTGAGTTTTTTTGTGTTCATGTGTAAGTTTTTGTGTGTGTGTGTGTGTGTGTGTGTGTGTAAGTTTTTGTGTGTGTGTAAGTTTTGGCGTGTGTGTGTGAGTTTTCGTGTGTTTGTGGGTGTAAGTTTTGTGTGTGTGTGTGTGTGTGTAAGTTTTTGTGTGCATGTAAGTTTTTGTGTGCATGTAAGTCTTCGTGTGCATGTGTAAGTTTTTGTGTGTGTGTGTGTGTGTGTGTGTGTGTAAGTTTTTGTGTGTGTAAGTTTTGGCGTGTGTCTGTAAGTTTTCATGTGTGTGTGTGTGTAAGTTTTGTGTGTGTGTGTGTGTGCACAAGTTTTTGTGCGTGTGTGTGTGAGTTTTTTTTGTGTTCATGTGTAAGTTTTTGTGTGTGTGTGTGTGTGTAAGTTTTTGTGTGTGTGTAAGTTTTGGCGTGTGTCTGTGAGTTTTCGTGTGTGTGTGTGTGTGTGTAAGTTTTGTGTGTGTGTGTGGTGTGTGTGTGTGTGTGTGTGTGTAAGTTTTTGTGTGCATGTAAGTTTTTGTCTGCATGTAAGTTTTCGTGTGCATGTGTAAGTTTTTGTGTGTGCGTGAGTTTTCGTGTGTGTGTGTGTAAGTTTTGACGTGTGTGTGTAAGTTTTCGTGTGTGTGAGTAAGTTTTGGCGTGTGTGTGCAAGTTTTCATGTGTGTGTGTGTAAGTTTTCGTGTGCATGTAAGTTTTGGCGTGTGTGTGTAAGTTTTGCGTGTGGGTCTAAGTTTTTGTGCGTGTGTGTGTGAGTTTTTTTGTGTTCATGTGTAAGTTTTTGTGTGTGGATGTAAGTTTTTGTGTGTGTGTGTGTGTAAGTTTTGGCGTGTGTGTGTGAGTTTTCGTGTGTGTAAGTTTTTTTTTTTGTGTGTGTGTGTATAAGTTTGTGTGTGTGTGTGTGTGTGTGTGCGTGTGTGTGTGTGTGTAAGTTTTTGTGTGTGTAAGTTTTGGCGTGTTTGTGTAAGTTTTCGTGTGTGTGTGTGTGTAAGTTTTGTGTGTGTGTGTGTGTGTAAGTTTTTGTGTGTGAGTGTGTGAGTTTTTTTTGTGTTCATGTGTAAGTTTTTGTGTGTGTGTGTGTGTGTGTAATTTTTTTGTGTGTGTGTAAGTTTTGGTGTGTGTGTGTGAGTTTTCGTGTGTGTGTGTGTGTGTGTGTAAGTTTTGTGTGTGTGTGTGTGTGTGTGTGTAAGTTTTGGCGTGTGTTTGTAAGTTTTGGCGTGTGTGTGTGTGTGTGTGTGTAAGTTTTGGCGTGTGTGTGTGAAAGTTTTCGTGTGTGTGTGTGTGTGTAAGTTTTCGTGTGCATGTGTAAGTTTTGTGTGTGTAAGTTTTGGCGTGTATGTGTAAGTTTTGTGTTTGTGTGTGTAAGTTTTGTGAGTGTGTGTGTGTGTAAGTTTTTGTGCGTGTGTGTGTGAGTTTTTTTTGTGTTCATGTGTAAGTTTTGTGTGTGTGTGTGTGTGTGTAAGTTTTTGTGTGTGTGTAAGTTTTGGCGTGTGTGTGTGAGTTTTCATGTGTGTGTGTGTGTGTAAGTTTTTGTGTGCATGTAAGTTTTTGTGTGCATGTAAGTTTTCGTGTGCATGTGTAATCCCAAATCATAGGTTTCAGACAGCATTCACCAACGAAATACTAGGAAACCTTATCTCAGAAAAGCCTGAAATAGCATACTATTCATCCCAAACTAGAAGTTTCAGTCAACAAACGCCTATGAGAGATTAAGAATCATAACTCTGAAAAGTCTAAAAAGCAAACTACACCTCCCAAATCATGATTTTCTGACAACACACACCTATGAAAGGCTAAGAAATCTAGCTCAGAAAAGTCAAAAATAGCAAATTAACCATCCCAAATCATAGGTTTCAGTCAACACACACCTACGAATAGCTAAGAAACCTAGCTCAGAAAAGTCAAAAAATAGCAACCCACACATCCCAAATCATAGGTTTCAGACACCACACACCTATGAAAGACTAAGAAATCTGGTTATGAAAAGTCAGAAATAGTAATTTACATATCCCAAATCATAAGTTTCAGACAACACTCACCTATGAACGGTTAAGAAACCTAGCTCAGAAAAGTCAAAAATAGCAAACTAGTCATCCCAAACTATAGGTTTCAGACAACAAACACCTATGAGTGACTAAGAAATCCAGCTCAGAAAAGTCAAAAGTAGCAATCCACCCATCCCAAATCATAGGTTTCAGACAACACACACCTATGAAAGACTAAGAAATCCAGCTCAGAAAAGTCAAAAATAGCAAACTACATATCCCAAATCATAGGTTTCAGTCAACGCACACCAACGAAAGACTAAGAAACCTAGCTCAGAAAAGTCAAAAATAGCAAACTACTCATCCCAAACTATTGGTTTCAGACAACATTCACCTACGAAATACTAGAAAACCTTAGCTCAGAAAAGCCTGAAATAGCAAACTACACATCCCAAATCATAATGTTCTAACAACACATACCTATGAATGGCTAAGAATCCTAGCTCTGAAAAGTCGAAAATAGCAAACTACACATCCCAAATCATAGGTTTCAGACACCACACACCTATGAAAGACTAAGAAATTCAACTCAAAAAGCCCGAAATAGTAATTTACATATCCCAAATCATAAGTTTCAGACAGCATTCACCTACGAAATACAAAGAAACCTTAGCTCAGAAAAGTCTGAAATAACCAACTACTCATCCCAAACTCGAAGTTTCAGACAACAAACACCTATGAGTGACTAAGAATCCTAGCTCTGAAAAGTCTAAAAAGCAAACTACACCTCCCAAATCATAATTTTCAGAAAGGACACACCTATGAAAGGCTAAGAAATCTAGCTCAGAAAAGTCAAAAATAGCAAATTAACCATCCCAAATCATAGGTTTCAGTCAACACACACCAACGAAAGACTAAGAAACCTAGCTCAGAAAAGTCAAAAATAGCAAACTACTCATCCCAAACTATTGGTTTCAGACAACATTCACCTACGAAATACTAGAAAACTTTAGCTCAGAAAAGCCTGAAATAGCAAACTAAACATCCCAAATCATAATTTTCTAACAACACATATCTATGAAAGGCTAAGAAACCTAGCTCAGAAAAGTCGAAAATAGCAAACTACACATCCCAAATCATAGGTTTCAGACACCACACACCTATGAAAGACTAAGAAATCCAACTCAGAAAAGTCAAAAATAGCAAACTACATATCCCATATCATAAGTTTCAGTCACCACACACCTATGAAAGACTAAGAAATCCAACTCAAAAAAGCCCGAAATAGTAATTTACATATCCCAAATCATAAGTTTCAGACAGCATTCACCTACGAAATACTAAGAAACCTTAGCTCAGAAAAGTCTGAAATAGCCAACTACTCATCCCAAACTCGAAGTTTCAGACAACAAACACCTATGAGTGACTAAGAATCCTAGCTCTGAAAAGTCCAAAAAGCAAACTACACCTCCCAAATCATAATTTTCAGAAAGGACACACCTATGAAAGGCTAAGAAATCTAGCTCAGAAAAGTCAAAAATAGCAAATTAACCATCCCAAATCATAGGTTTCAGTCAACACACACCAACGAAAGACTAAGAAACCTAGCTCAGAAAAGTCAAAAATAGCAAACTACTCATCCCAAACTATTGGTTTCAGACAACACTCACCTACGAAATACTAGAAAACTTTAGCTCAGAAAAGCCTGAAATAGCAAACTAAACATCCCAAATCATAATTTTCTAACAACACATATCTATGAAAGGTTAAGAAACCTAGCTCAGAAAAGTCAAAAATAGCAAACTACACATCCCAAATCATAGGTTTCAGACACCATACACCTATGAAAGACTAAGAAATCCAACTCAGAAAAGTCAAAAATAGCAAACTACATATCCCAAATCATAAGTTTCAGTCAACACACACCAACGAAAGGCTAAGAAACCTAGCTCATAAAAGCCTGAAAAAGCAAACTACTCATCCCAAACTATTGGTTTCAGACAACATTCACCTAGGAAATACTAGGAAACCTTAGCTCAGAAAAGCCTGAAGTAGCAAACTACACATCCCAAATCATAGGTTTCAGACAACACACATCAACGAACGACGGGGGACCGGGGGAGGACCTTTGGGACCCAGGGAGGACGTTTGGGGATCCGGGGGCCCTTGAGGATTGAGTGGTCTTTTGAGAGCCCGGGGGACCTTTGGGGACCGGGGAGGGCCTTTGGGAGCCCAGTGGACCTTTAGGGACCGGGGGAGAACCTTTGGGGGCCCGGGGGACCCTTGGAGGCCGGTTGGCCCTTTGGGAGCCCGGGGGACCTTTGAGGACTAGGGGAGGGCCTTTGGGGGTCTGAGGAGGGCGTTTGGGGGATAACATTTCGAAATTTTTACTTTTTTGTTTACTTTTTGCGGTGCATTCCTGCAGCGCATTCCTGCGGCGCTTTCCTGCGGTGCCTCCCTGCGGCGCATCCCCTGCGGCGCTTTCCTGACCCGTGGCGCATCCCTGCGGCACATCCTGCGGCGCTTTCCTGGCCCACGGCGCATCCCGGCTGCGCTTCTCTGGTCCGGGGGACCTTTGGGGGCCGGGGGAGGGCCTTTGGGGCACTTGGAGGGCCTTTGGGGCACAGGGAGGGCCTTTGGGGGTCCGGGGGGGCAGTTGGGGACCGGTGGAGGGCCTTTGGGACCCCGTTGGTCCTTTGGGAGCTCGATGGGCCTTTGGGGGGCCCGGGGATGGCCTTTGGAGGTCTGGGTGGGTCTTTGGGGGCGCCGGTGGCCCTTTGGGAGCTTGGGGGACCTTTGAGGATCGGGGGCTTCCTTCGGGGTTGTGGTAGGAGGATTGGAACCCTTTGGGGTTGGGTTAGAGGACCTCACAACACTGTTCAAATGAAACTTGTGTATTATAACGACCACAGAGTTTCACCATTAAATTCTCTTCTAAAATCTCTTCAAAAATCATCTTTTAAAATGTCTCTAACTGTTTCGCCGAAATAGTTCCATAACCTGTCTAAAACAGTTTCGGCCAAATAATCCCTAAACGTAATTTCAGCGTGTTCCTTTTGTTTGGCATCCCTGTGCTTTCACATTTGAAATTACAAAAGAAACCCTTTCGCGCGCTAAAACAATTCATCGCTAAGATGTTTCTTGGAGAATTGTTTCCATGGCCTTTGGCTATTAATATCCTTTTGGTCGAACTCCAAAGAGTTGTTTCCGAGGCAAAGACATTAATGACTTGGATCTATTTCTGGATCATAACATTCGCTGAGAGCGTGCCAAAAACACACCTGGAGAAAGAGGCCATTGACCGATTATGCAATCATTCCCCCTAATGACTCTATGCCCATATATGGTGTACTCGTAGGAGTTATAGGGTCATCTCTACTTAGGAGCAAGCATAATTAACGCAAACTTGAGTTAATTAAGTAAATTTCACTACTTTAGACTGCGCTAGGGGGGTGCACCCCCCTCGCCCTCTGGATCCACCACTGGCTTAGAGTATTAAGCTGCAACCTTCAGGGAGGGATGATCAATTAACCAAAAAAGGCAATATGTGCACGCTACTACTACTACTATTGCTACTACTGCTGCTACTATGACTACTACTTCTATTGTGACTACTACAAGGGATAAGGATATTAAGGTCAAAATCAAAGGCAGCGCTATAGCGTTGCCTATAGTAAAGGCCATACGGCTCCAATGTTTTATTATTATTATTTTTTTTATTTTTTCCCCCAGAGGCACTTCATATGGAAGGGGTCATCGTAGAAACTTCAAAGGGGGATCACTCAATTGGAAATCAAGAGTTCTAGTGCCCTTTTTAATATTTGAAAGTGATTGGATGGCAACTAGCCCCCCCCCCACCCACACCCATCATTCCCCCAAACACATCCAATCAAAATTTTGAGATAGCCATTTTGTTCAGCGTAGTCGATTTCCAGATATAAAATATGTTTTGAGGAGGGCAATCCCCCACAACCCTCAGGGCAAGGGTTTTAAGTTATGCCCTGGGGGCATATAAGGTTTTTATAGAAGGCTTTGTCGTAGCAACTTCAAAACAGGCTCATTTGATTGGGAATTC
Source organism: Artemia sinica (assembly GCA_027921565.1). Taxonomy (NCBI): domain Eukaryota; kingdom Metazoa; phylum Arthropoda; class Branchiopoda; order Anostraca; family Artemiidae; genus Artemia; species Artemia sinica. The sequence goes on from CM051256.1 coordinate 5,956,336, forward strand.
AAAGGGCTAGTGCCCTTTTTAATTGTCGAAAGTGATTGGAGGGTGACTATACCCCCCCCCCCACGCCCATCATTTTCCAAACACATCCAATTAAAATTTTTGAGATAGCCATTTTGTTCAGCATAGTTGATTTCCAGATATAAAATATGTTTTTGAGGAGGACACTCCCCCGCAACCCTCAGGGCAAGGGTTTTAAGTTATGCCCTGGGGGCATATGGGGTTTTTATAGAAGGCGTTGTCGTAGAAGCTTCAAAAAAGACTCATTCGATTGGAAATTCAAAGGGCTAGTGCCCTTTTAATAGTCAAAAGTGATTAGAGGGCAACTAGCCCTCCCCCTGCCCATCATTCCCCAAACACATCCAACACAAATTTTGAAATAGCCATTTTGTTCAGCGTAGTTGATTTCCAGATAGAAATTTTTTTTTGAGGAGGACACTCCCCCACAACCCTCATGGCAAGGGTTTAAAGTTATACCCTCGGGGCATATAAGGTTTTTATAGCAGGCGTTGTCCTAGAAACTTCAAAACAGGCTCATTCGATTGGAAATTCAAAGGGTTAGTGCCCTTTTTAATAGTCAAAAGTGATTGGAGGGTGGCTAGCCCCCCCCCCTCACGCCCATCATTTCCCCAAACACATCCAACACAAATTTTGAAATAGCCATTTTGTTCAGCGTAGTTGATTTCCAGATAGAAAATATGTTTTTGAGGAGGACACACCCCCACAACCCTCAGGACAAGGGTTTTAAGTTATGCCCAGGGGGATATAAGGTTTTTATAAAAGGCGTTGTTGTAGAAACTTCAAAAAAAGGCTCATTCGATGGGAAATTCAAAGGGTTAGTGCCCTTTTTAATAGTCGAAAGTGATTGGAGGGCAACTAGTCCCTCCCCCTCCCATGCCCATCATTCCCCCAAAAACATCCAATCAAAATTTTGAGATAGCCATTTTGTTCAGCATAGTTGATTTCCAGATAGAAAATATATTTTTGAGGAGGAGACTCCCCAACAGCCCTCAGGGCAGGGGTTTTAAGTTATGCCCTGGGGGCATGTAAGGTTTTTATAGAAAGCGTTATCACAGAAACTTCAAAAAAGGCTCATTCGATTGGAAATTCAAAGGGCTAGTGCCCTTTTAAATGGTCGAAAGCTATTGGAGGACAACTAGCCCCGCCCCCCCCCCAAGCCCATCATTCCTCCAAACACATCCAATCAAAATTTTGAGATAGCCATTTTGTTCAGCGTAGTTGATTTCCAGATAGCAAATATGTTTTTGAGGAGGACACTCCCCCACGACCCTCAAGGCAAGGTTTTAAGTTATACCCGGGGGGCATATAAGGTTTTTATAGAAGGTGTTGTCATAGAAACTTCAAAAAAGACTCATTCGATTGGAAATTCAAAGGGCTAGTGCCCTTTTTAATAGTCAAACGTGATTTGAGGGCAACAAACCCCCCTCTCACGCTCACCTTTTCCCGAAACACATCCAAAAAAAAATTTGAGACAGCCATTTTATTAAACGTAGTTTTAAGTTCTGGTAATTAGGTCTTTGAGGATGAAAACTCCCCCACGGCCCTCAGGGCAAGGGTTGTAAGTTATGCCCTAGGGGCATATAAGGTTTTGTATAGACAACGTTGTCATAGAAACTTTAGAAAGGGCTAACTCGATTGGAAACTAAAATGGCTAGTTCCCTTTTTATAGTCGAAAGGCAACTGATTCTAAGGCAACTGACACCCCTTCCACGCCCACCATTTCCCCAAACACATCCAATCAAAATTTTTATATAGCCATTTTGTTCAACGTGGTTGAAATTTCTGGAAATTATATGTTTGAGCAGGACACTCCCCCCACAGTCTTCAGGGGCAAGGGTTATAAGTTATGCCCTGGGGGCATATAGGGTTCTTATGGAAGGAATGCTCGTATAAACTTCAGAGAGGGCTCATTTGATTGGAAATTGAAGGTTCTAGTTCTTTTTTAAGCGTCAAAAATGTTGGTGGGTAACCAGCTTCCCCCTCCAACCCCCCTCCCCCACCCCACGAATGCATCCAATAAAAATTTTAAGATATCTTTTTTGTTCAAAATAGTTCAAAGATCATATAACAGAAATTCCGGTGTCAATACAACCCACCAGGGCCCGGGGGCCGGTGTTGTAAGTTATGCCCTAGGGGCATATATGGGTCTTATAGAGGGAATGCTCGTATTAACTTCAAAGAGGGATCATTTGATTGGAAATTGAAAGTTCTAGTTCACTTTTTAAGAGTCAGAAGAGATTGGAGGGCACCTAGCCCCCCCCACTATTTTTTTCCCTCAAATCCATCCGATAAGAACTCTGAGATAGCTTTTTTTTAGATAGTTCAAAGACGATATAACGAAAACTCAGGGGTCAAAAAAGCCCCCCTAGCCAGAGGGTAGGTGTCGTAAGTTATGCCCTGGGAGAATGTATGGTTCTTATTGAAGGGATGCTCGTAAAAATCAGATATGGCTCATTTGATTGAAAATTGAAATTTCTAGTTAAGTTTTTTAGAGTCAAAAGAGATTTGAGGGAAACTAGCCCCCCCCCCACGCCTTTTTTCCCCAAATGCATCCAATAAAAATTTTGAGATAGCCATTAAGTTAAAAATTTCTCAAAAGTCAGATAACAAAAACTCAGGTGTCATCATAACCCCTCAGGGCCCGGGGGCAGGCGTTGTAAGTTATGCCTCGGGGCATATATTGTTCGTATGAAAGGGATACTCGTATAAACTTCAGAGAGGGCTCATTTGATTGGATATTGAAAGTTCGAGCTCACTTTTTAATAGTCAAAAGAGATCAGAGGGCAGCTAGCCCCCCCCCCACGCCTTCTTTTTCAAAACCTATCTGGGGAAAATTTTGAGATCTTGTTAAAACAAATAGTTCAAAGGTCGGATAAGAAATACTCCGGTGTCAATACAACCCCCCAGGGCACAGGGGAAGGCGTTCTAAGTTATGCCCTAAGGCATGTATGGTTCTTATGAAAGGGATGCTTGTATAAACTTCATAGAGGGCTAATTTGATTGGAAACTGAAAGTTGTAGTTCACTTTTTAAGAGTCAAGAGATTTAAACTAGCCCCCCACGCTCTTTTTTCCCTAAAGCCGTCCTCTACAAATTTTGAGATAGCCAGTGTTTTGGAAATTGTTCAAAAACAAGATAACAAAAACGCCTCTCTGAGCCCGGGGGATAGGCGTTGTAAGTGTTGTTCTGGGGGGTGTATATGGTTCTTATGAAAGGGATGCTCGTCTAAACTTCAGAGGGGGCTCATTCGATTGTAAATTGATAGTTCTAGTTCAATTTTTAAGAGTAAAAAGATATCCGAGGGTAACTAGCCCCCCCCCCCATACCCTTGATCGCTAAGCCCATCAGATAACATTCTTATAATAGCCATTTCATTAAAAATAGTTCAGAAAAGAAAATTCAGAAAAAAAGGTCAGAAAAGAAAAATTCATGAGTCAACGGAACCCGCCGGGGCCCGGAGACAGGCGTTATGAGTAATGCTCTAGGGACATATATAGTTCTTATGGAAGGAATGCTCGTATAAACTTCGGAGAGGGCTCATTTGATTTGAAATTGAAAGTTCTTGTTCATTTTTTAAGACTCAAAAGAAATCGGAGGGTATCTAGCCCCCCCTCCTCCACGCCCTAAATACATGAGATAAAAATTTTAAGATATAAATTTTGTTAAAAATAGTTCAAAGTTCTGATAACAAAAAAACTCCGGTGTCGATACAGCCCCCCAGGGCCCGGGGGTAGGCGCTGTAAGTTATGCCCTGGGGGCATATATGGCTGTTATTGAAGGGATGCTCGTATAAAATTCCTAGAGGGCTCATTTGATTGGAAATTGAAAGTTGTAATTCACTTTTAAAGAGTCAAAAGTGATTGGAGGGCAGCTAGCCTCTTCCCACACTCCATTCATTTTTTCCCAGAGGCACTTCATATAGAAGGGGTCGTCGTATAAACTTCAAAGGGGTCTCATTCGATTGTAAATCGAGAGTTCTAGTGCCCTTTTTAAGAGTCAAAAGTGATCAAGGGCAGCTGCCCCCCCAAGCCCTTTTTCCCCAAATACATCTAATAAAAAATTTGAGGTAGCCATTTTGTTAAAAATAGTTCAAAGATTATATAACAAAAACTCCTTTACGCTTGGTCATTTCGTTAAAAATAGTTCAAAGATCAGATAAGAAAAACTCCTGTGTTGAACCCCCCCAGGGCTGGGGCAGGTGTTGTAAGTATTGCTCTGGGAGCATATGTGGTTCTTATGGAAGGTATGCTCGTATTAACTTCAGAGAGGGTTCATTTGAATGGAAATTAAAAGTTGTAGTTCATTTTCTCAGAGTGAAAAAAGATCAGATTCAACTAGCCCCTACCACCCTCCACGCCTTTGGGTGTATCGGATGGATAAACCCAACCGATAAAAATTTCAGGTGACCATTTTGTTAAAAATAGTTCAAACATCAGACATTAAAACTCCAGGGTCGACACAACCCCCAAGGCCCAGGGATAGGCGTTGTAAGTTTTACTCTGGGGATATATGTGGTTCTTATAGAAGGGATACTCACATAAACTTCAGAGAGAGTTCATTTGATTGAAAATAGAAAGCTCTAGTTCACTTTAAAGAGTCAAAAGAAACCGAAGCTTAATCTAGTCCCTCACGCCCTTTTTCCCCAAACCCATCCAATAAAAATTTGAAATAGCAGCTTTGTTAAAAATAGTTCAAACATCAGATAATAAAAACTCCGAGGTTGACACAAACCCATTTTTTCACTTTGGTATTGTTACTTTGATATCAGTTTTGTTACTTTGATGAATATTTGATTTTTTTTTTTTAAGTTTGATTTTGGAATAAGGATTTTTTTAAAACTTGAAATTTTTTGCAATTAAAAACGAACAAAAATTAATTAAAGAAAAAACTTTCCGAAAAATAAGCTTTTCAAAGAAAAGTAAAGGCCATTTTAAACTCAAGCTCAGCAGATACAAATACCTTTTAAAATTCAAACTCAAAACGACCAGAAATTATTATTAGAGAATAAATGAAACTCAAAACGAACAGAAATTAATGAACAATCATAGCAAAAACAGACAGCAAGTAATAATATAAGTGAATAAATAGATCTTAAAGCGAGTAATGCTTAGATTAAATATGAATATCAAACTTAAAACGAAAAAAAAAATGTTTTTGCTATTGAAGTATAAATGAAACTTAAAACGAACAGAAATTAAATAAACAATCAACGCAAACAAACATACAATAGATATTAATGTAAATTAATAAATAAATCTTAAAACGAGTGAAACTTAAATTCAATATGCAAATCAAGCTTGGAACGAACAAAAATCACCACAAACAAGAGTTTGGGTATGACCTTCTTCTCACACTGTAAAAGTCTAAAACCTACTGCGTCATTGGCGCTTTATTGAAAACTATATGTGTCTTGAACAGTCTTGGAAAGTATAAACAACATCAAATTGCATATTTGATGTATAATGATATTAATTGTTGAAAGATCCATCAGCTGAAGAATCTATTTCACTGTAATTGTATTTTTATTTTCAATACTGTAAGAACTGGAAAAGAAAATATTTGTAATATAATCCGTTTTCAGTTAAGCGTCAATGACGCAGTAGGCTTTTGGTTTTTATTTACAGTTAGGAAAGGAGACAGTATCCAAACACTTGTGTGCAGGGAAACTATATTTGTCTTTAACAACTTTAAAAAGAGCTAATAAATTAAACTGAATATTTGATGTATAATTATATTAATTGCTGAAAGCTCGTCAGTTAAAAATGTTACTATAATTTTAATGTTTATTTTCAATATTAAGTACGAAAGAAAATATTTGTCATAAAATTGGTTTTCAGTAAAGGTTTTCAGTAATATCAAGTGATATTAACATTTTGATTACTAAATATCAGTATATGTATATTAAACTGACAATGCACATTCATTTGTATTTTTTCAGTAACGTGCAAATTTTGTTCTGGCCTTGGGAAAGCACAGGGGTTTTGCGCCCAACTTATGTTGATTTCTGCTCGTTTTAAGTTTGACTCGGTTATTTATTGTAATTTCTCTTCGTTTTGGGTTTTATTTATTCATCGATGCTGATTTGTGGTAGTTTCACGCTTAGTAGATTACTTGATTTTATTTTTGCTCATTTTTGGTTGAATGGAGTTGTTTACTTTTCTTTGAAAAACTTATTTTGTGGAAAAAATTTTTTTTTAACTAATTTCTGTTCGTTTATATTGACATAGTCTTTTCAGGGAAAGAGAAGATAATGCTTTAAATCTTTTCGTTTTTTAAGACTTTATAGTTTAGCCTGCTATTTGTATGCTGGAGAAAAATTTTCAGCAATTTTTAACAACATACACCCTTTTAAAAATCTGGACACAAATAGTACTGTTTAATTTAGTTTCATACCTCCTCTAGTTGACCTAAAATGGAAAACTTGAACCCATTCGCAAAAAAATCTGTTTACTTTCTTTGATAGCTTGGTTACACTTACACTATTTTGATTTGGTTAAATTTAAAGAGCAGATGTAGCCCCGAAAGTTTGAACTTAATACCCTAAGTCGTTCTTGGGATACTGCTGAGATGCCTTATTGGGAATTAGCATTATCACAGTGTATTTTGATTTAATCTTAAGGCAACATTTAGTTTTTAAACAGAATGGGCAAATTGGAGGGTGGGCACGGGAGGGTGGGAGTGGAAGGGGGATTAGTTGCCCCCCAATCACTTTTGACTATTAAAAAGGGCACCAGCCCTTTCTATTTTCAATCGAATGAGCCCTTTTCGAAGTTCCCAAGACAACTCCTCCGATACGAAGTGCCCTGGTCTAATCAACAAAAACAAAAAATAAAAAACAAAAAATTTTAAGATCAGAAGTAGCCCCGAAAGTTTGAACTTGATACCCTAAGTTGTTCTTGGGATACTGCTGAGATGCCTTATTGGGAATTAGCATTATCACAGTGCATTTTGATTTAATCTTAAGGCAACATTTAGTTTTTAAACCTAATGGGCAAATTGGAGGGTGGGCGTGGGAGGGTGGGAGTGGAAGGGGGATTAGTTGCCCCCCAATCACTTTCGACTATTAAAAAGGGCACCAGCCCTTTCTATTTTCAATCGAATGAGCCCATTTCGAAGTTCCCACGACAACTCCTCCGATACGAAGTGCCCTGGTCTAAACAACAAAAACAAAAATAATACATTATACCCACATCGATCTTTACTATAAAAATGTCAAGCCTTCCAATCACTTTCGACTATTAAAAAGGGCACTAGACCTTTCGATTTCCAATCGAATGAGCACTTTTTGAAACGACAACGCTTTCTATAAACAGCTTATATGCCCCCAAGGCATAAATTACAACCCTTACCCTAGGGTCTCTTAGGGTGGTTGTCATCCTCTAAGACCGAATTTCCAGAACTTTCAACCACGTTAAACAAAAATGGCTATCTAAAAATTTTGATTGGATGTTTTTAGGGAAATGGTGGGCGTGAGAGGGGCGGTAGTCGCTCTACAATGACTTTCAACTATTAAAATGACCCTATTCCTTTCAATTTCGAATCAAATGAGCCCTTTTGAAGTTTCTACGACAAACTTTCAATAAAAATCTTATATGTCCCCAGGGCATAGCTTACAATCCTTGCCCTGAGTGCTGGGGGGTTGTTATTCTCAAAGACCTAATTTCCAGAACTTTCTACTACGTTAAACAAAATGGTTATCTGAAAATTTTGGTTATATGTGTTTGGAGGAATGGTGGGCGTGAGAGGGGGTTTAGTTACCCTCCAATCACTTTCGACTATTACAAAGGGCACTGGCCCTCTCAATTTCCAATTGAATGAGCCTCTTTTGCAGTTGTACGAACACTCTATCTATAAAAACCTTATATGCCCCCAGGGCAGAACTTACAACCTTTGCCCTTGGGGCTCTAGGGGGTTTGTCATCCTTAAATACATAATTTCCAGAACTTTCAACTACGTTGAACAAAATGGCTATCTCTAAACTTTGATTGAATGTTTTTGGGGAAATGGTGGGCGTAAGAGGGGTGTTAAATACTCTCCACTCACTTTCGACAATTATAAAGGAAATTGATATTGAAATTTCAATTTAAAATCACATGAGCCCTTTTTGAAATTTCTATAACAACTTTCTATATAAACTTTATATGCCCCCAGGGCATAACTTACAACCCTTGCACTGAGGGCTAAGGGGGTTATCATCCTAAATGACCTAATTTCAAGAACTTTCAAATACGTTGAACAAAATGGATATCTCAAAATTTTTATTGGATGTGTTTAGGAAAATGGTGGGCGTGAGAGGGGCGTTAGTCGCTCTATAATCACTTTTAACTATTAAAGCACTAGCCCTTTCAATTTCTAATTGAATGAGCCCTTATGAAGTTTCTACACTTTCAATAAAAACCTTATATGCCCCCAGGGCATAACTTACAACCCTTGCCCTGAGGGTTGTGGGGAGGGTTGTTATACTTAAAAACATATTTTCCAAAACGTTCAACTACGTTGAATAAAATGGCTATCTAAAATATTGATTGGATGTATTTGGGGAAAAGATGGGCAGGAGAGGGGGTCGGTTGCCCTCAAGTCACTTTCGACTATTAAAAAGGGCACTAGTCCTTTGAATTTCCAATCGAATGAGTCCTTTTTCACATTTTCTACGACAAAGATTTCAATAAAAACCTTATATGCCCCCAGGGCATAACTTATAACCCTTGCCCTGAAGACTGTGGGGGGAGTGTCCTGCTCAAAGGTGTAATTTCCTGAAATTTGAACTGCGTGGAACAGAATAGGTGTCTCAAAATCTTTATTGGATGCGTTTAAGGAAATGGTGGGCGTGGAAGGGGTGTTAGTTGCTTTCCAATCACTTTCGACTATTAAAAAGGGCACTAGCCATTTCAATTTCCAATCGAATGAGGCTTTTTGAAGTTTCTACGACAACGCGTTATATAAAAACCTTATATGCCCCCTGGGCATAATTTACAACCCTTGCCCTGAGGGCTGTGGGGGGGTTGTCATCCTCAAAGACCTAATTTTCAGAACTTAAAACTACGTTGAATAAAGAGGCTATCTCAAAGTTTTGATTAGATGTGTTTGGGGAAAAGGTGGGCGTCATAGGCGGGTTAGTTGCCCTCTAATCACTTTCGACTATTAAAAAGGGCACCCGACCATTGAATTTCCAATCGAATGAGCCTTTTTTGAAGTTTCTACGACAACGCCTTCTATACAAAACCTTATGTGCCCCCAGGGAATTACTTACAACCCTTGCCCTAAGAGCTGTGGGGGACTGTCCTCCTCAAAAACATAATTTCTATCTTGAAATCAACTACTCCGAACAAAATGGCTATCTCAAAATTTTGATTGGATGTGTTTCGGGAAATGGTGGGTGTGGAAGGGGTGTTAGTCGTCTTCCAATCACTTGCGACTATTAAAAAGGGCACAAGCCACTCCAATTTCCAATTGAATGAGCCCTTTCTACGACAGCTTCTTCGAAACGAAGTGCCCTGCTCTAAAGGAAAAAAATAATAAATAATACATTTACCAACTTCGTTCTTATATGCCTTCAGGGCATAACTTAAAACTCTTGCCCTGAGGGTTGTGGGGGAGTGTCCTCCTCTTTACTTAGTCCCCGTTTCTTGTTTCGTTCCCGAGCGTCCCCTTTCTTTACTTAGGCACAACAACTTTCTATATAAACCTTATATGCCCCCAGTTCATAACTTACAACCCTTGCACTGAGGGCTCTGAGGGGGTTATCATCCTAAGAGACCTAATTTCCAGAACGTTGAACTACGTTGAACATAATGAATATCTAAAAATTTTGATTGGATGTGTTTTGGAAAATGGTGGGCGTGAGAGGGGCGTCAGTCGTTTTTCAATCGCTTTCAACTATTAAATAAGGTACTAGGCCTTTCAATTTCCCATTGAATGAGCCCCTTTGAAGTTTCTACCACAACGCTTTCAAAAAAACCTTTATATGCCCCAAGGATATAACTTATAACCTTTGCACTGAAGGCTCTGAGGGGGTTATCATCCTAATAGACCTAATTTCCAAAACTTTCAACTACGTTGAATCAAATGGCTATCTGAAAATTTTGATTGGATGTATTTGGGGAAAAGGTGGGTGTGAGGGGGGGGTTAGTTGCCTTCAAATCACTCTTGACTATTAAAAAGGGTACTAGCCCTTTGAATTTCAAATTGAATGAGCCCTTTTTCAAGTTTCTACGACAAAGATTTCAATAAAATCTTTCAAATATCAAAATTTTGATTGGATGTGTTTGGGGAAATGATGGCCGTGGGGAGGGGGGCTAGTTGCCCTTCAATCACTTTCGACTATTAAAAAGGGCACTAGCCCTTTGAATTTACAATCGAATGAGCCTTTTTTGAAGTTTCTACGACAACGCCTTCTATAAAAACCTTATATGCTCCCAGGGCATAACTTAAAACCCTTGCCCTGAGGGTTGTGGGGGAGTGTCCTCCTGAAAAATATATTTTCTATTTGGAAATAAACTACGCTGAACAAAATGGCTATCTCAAAATTTCGATTAGATGTGTTTGGGGGAATGATGGATGTGGGGGGGGGGGGCTAGTTGCCCTCCAATCACTTTCAAATATTAATAAGAGTACAAACCCTTCGAATTTCCAATCAAATGAGCATGTTTTGAAGTTTTTATGACAACGCCTTCTATAAAAACCTTATATCCCCCAGGGCATAACTTAAAACCCTTGCGCTGAGGGTCGTGGGGGAGTGTCCTCCTCAAAACATATTTTCTATCTGGAAATCAACTACGCTGAACCAAATGTCTATCTCAAAATTTTGATTGGATGTGTTTGGGGGAATGATGGACGTGGGGGGGGGGGGCTAGTTGCCCTCCATTCACTTTTGACTATTAAAAAGGGCACTAGAACTCTCAATTTCCAATCGAATGAGGCTCTTTTGAAGTTTCTACGACGGCCCCTCCCATATGAAGTGCCCTGCTCTAAAGGGAAAAATAATATTATTGTACATTGTGCCAACATCGTTCTTACTTGCCCTCAGGTCATAACTTAAAACCCTTCCCCCGAGGGTTGTGGGGGAGTGTCTTCCTCAAAAACATATTTTCTATCTAGAAATTAACTACGCTGAACAAAATGGTTATCTCAAAATTTTGATAGGTTGTGTTTGGGGGAATGATGGGCGTTGGGTTTTGGACCCTCCAATCACTTTCGACTATTAGAAAGGGCACTAGCCACTCCAATTTCCAATCGAAAGAGCCCTTTTTGAAGTTTCTACGACAACTTTTTCGATAAGAAGTGCCCGGGTATGGAGGAAAAAAAACACATTGTGCCCACACCGCTCTTTACTTAGACAGGGCTAGCGCGCTGTGTATGATCTTAGGAGCGGGTTACGGTATTAAGTTTAAACTTTCAGGGTATGATGAGAGGGATGTTAAACTGACCACAAGACAACAAGTGCATACTAATGCTGATAATAGTACTAATGTTACTGTTACTATTATTTCCAATACTACTACTACTGGTACTACTAATACGAATAATCCCACTACCACTACTGTGACTGATGCTACCACTAAGGGCTAAGGCTAAGGGTATAGAGGTGAAAAATTCAAAGAATATTGAGGGATGAGTTGAACTCAAAATGCGCTAAATGGTTGCAGGTTGTCAAAAGGGTCTATCAGCGATTTCTTAGGGACGGCATGGAGTATGAGGTTGAAACTTACAAGGATTGTTGTGGGGGATGTTGAACAAACCAAAATGCAATATTTGCATACTAATGGTACCACTACTACTAAAGCTATTCTACTACTGAAGCTAAGGATATTAAGGTGGAGCTTTCTGGGAATGTTTAGGGGCTGTTGAACTAAAGCAAGACACACTATGAGGCATGTTGATTATCAAAAGGATGTACCAGCAATATCTCAGTAATAGCTTATAAGTTGAAACTTTCAGGGTATGTCTGGGGGCCAGAACATAATTGATCCTCTTGTCTTCATAATCTGGCTTTCTAAAGACCAGAAGATAATCTGCACTCCACTGAAAACAAAATACATTTACAATTTTTCTCTTTTATAACTTTGATAAATCTAAAAACGTTAAGACTTTAAAGAATGAACATAAGTATGTATATTAAACTGTCAATCGACATTCCTTTTTTTTTCCAGTAATCTTGATTATGATGGTGATTTTTTTTTCCTTTTTTTCTGATATTACGAGAAATAAAAATACACGGCTCGAATTAATGATTGTTTTCAGTTAAGTGCAATTATGTTCTGGTCTTTAAAAGACAGGTGGGGCGTCAGTCCTATTATATCTTAGTTTCTGTTTGTTTTGAGCTTGACTCGTTTATTCATTGTAATTTCTATTCTTTTTGGGATTCATTTATTTATTTATCGGTCGTTTATGATAGTTTTACGCTTGAAAAATAATTTTACTTTATATCTGCTTATCTTTGTTGAATGTAGCTCTTTACTTTTCTTTGAAAATTTCTTAATTCGTAAATACGAAAACCCAGGACTGGGTTCATGATTACTTTTAACGACTAATCAAGGCCATATTGAGGGGGGTTTGGGGTTTGAACCCCCCTCCGAAATTGTTGTCTTATTCATAAAAACGTAACAAAAATGAATATAAACAAATTTTGATGCGTTTTTAAAAGTTTTTTTTAACCCCCACACTCGAAGGAAACACTTTTGTAACCCCACTCCCGAAAAAAAATCCTGGGTCCAGTCCTGTGACTAAAACTTAAGATTTGGAACCATTCCCTAAAATATACCTGAACGATCACTAGTCAAAATAGGTAGAATAATATGTTGCGTTAGCGAAGTAACAAAAGGGGAGAGATAGTGTTGGAGGGGCTATGGACCTACTTTAAACTTTCCGAATCATACAGATTGAAACTTGTTCCTTAACCGTTACTTTCAATAACGTTTAACTTGTACAGGATTTGTGAAATATTTACTTAATGGGTTTTGAGTTAGAACTTTTATTTTGCAAACTTAACCTCAAATTTTCTATCAACATAGGCTTCCATAGCTTTCGCTATGTGACCTTTCTATTCGGGAATAAGGTCCATTTACTCCATATCATTTGCAAAAAGGGGCAAAACATCTACAAAACTCGTATGCATATTTTATATTTCGAACAACAAAATTGGATTGACTATTTCTGACTGAATAAACTGCAAAAAACAAACAACAACAACAAAGAAACATGTATCAAACAGTTCGTGGATACGAACTGTAAGTAAGGAGTGACTCGGCCCAATAGTAACCCAAGTTCTAAAATCGGAATCTTGATAGCAATAGATACATAAAAAGAATTGACTTTTTAAGCTAATTCCAAATACATAAGACCCATTAAGTTTAATGTTACCCATCAAAAATTACGAGCCTGAGAAAAAATTGGAGAAACATCCCCCAAAAGTCCAGGAACCTTATTGAAACTTGCACCATCAGATTCAGCGTATCAGAGAACTACTGTAGAGGTTTCAAGTTCCCATCTGAAAAAAATTGAAATTTTACCAGAAGAAAGACCATGAACGCGTGTTTATTTGTTTGTTTGTTTTCTTCTTTGTTCTTCCCAGAGGTGATCATATCGAACCAATGGTCCTGGTAGACCGAGAGAAGGCTCTTTTGGACGGCAATTAGAAGTTCTACTGTCATTTTTAAGTGCCTAACAAATTAGAGGATAAATGGCCCCCCACCAACGCTTTTTTTCTCCCCAAAGTCGTCTGATCAAAATTTTAAGATATCCTTTTTGTTCAGCATAGTTGAAAGGTCAAATAATTATGCCTTTAGGGATCACATCCCCCCCACAGTTCCTGGTGGAATTGGCCCATTGTTTACATATAGTATTCATCATTGGGAAAGGTAAGAAGGTAAACAATATGGCACTAGACTTCTTAAAGTCGGAATCGGTGGTGCTTATCTCCGTCTCAAGGCCCTTCAGCCAGGAAGTGAAATGGGGATGGGGGATAACCATCCTGTGTCTTCTACACCCTTCCTGTTTACCTTCCCCAGATTTCTCCAGGTACCCATTTAGAGCTGAGTCGACTCTGACTGAGCTTACAGAGGCACGCCACGAAGCTGGGAAGTATAAAGGCATTGTTCGTGGGAAAGAGGAGTTGATTTTCTAGGAATGGATTTTCTACGTTTGGATTTTTCCTTTGGGAGGGAAGTTTCCGAGGGTGAGCTTTTCATGGGAAAACTTTAACGGGGGAATTAGCCAGACTTCATATACGAAATTCATTTTATTTGTCTTACTTTGTCCTTGGTGACTCCATTTAAAATGCGTAGATTTTCTGGGAGAATCTTCCGGGGGAAATTTTCAGCAAAGTTGGAATTCTCCAGGGGATCTTTACGTGGAGGGGGGATTTTCCTCGGAAGAAATTTTCCATTGGCGGAGGGAGGATTTCCAGGAAAAAAAATTACATAGAGGGTATTCCGCCTTGACCTTAGAAACGATCAGAAATTAAATAAAAATAAGTCTTTTTTTTCAAATGAAAGTATGCGCAGGAGATTTTTTCAGGCGGAATCCTTCGCAAGAAATTTACCGGGGGAATTTGTAGTGAAGATGGAATTCCCTTGTGAAGGATTTTACGATGGAGGAACTTTCCATGGAGGAATTTTTCCGGGTGTGTGTAGGTGGATTTCCTGAGATTATTTGAAAAACGATCAGAAATTAAGTTTTTAAAACATTTTTTTTTCTGCTGAAAGTAAGGAGCAGCATTAGAATTTAAAACGAACAGGAATTGTTCCGCATATGAGGAGGGATATCCCCTCCTCAATACGCCACTCTTTTCGATAACTTTTGACCTTTCGTCCCAATTCCTTAAGAACAACTCCTGAAACAAAAGGGCCGTTTAATTGGAATCAGAAGTTTTCTTAAAAGTATTAAGAAACTTTAGCATGAAGAAAGGGGTATTGAGGAGAGGGTATCCCTTCTCATATACGAAATAAGTTCTGTTCGTTTTAAGTTTTAATGTTGCTCCTTACTTTCAGTTGAAAAACATATTTTTTTATTTATCTACTCAAAAGAACTAGTATATAAACAAAACTGTCGTCCATTTATTTGACTAATGAAATATACTATTTTAGTAGATCATTTTATTATACCTAGTGGTGCATAATTGTACTTCCCTGTAACATTTGATGACTAATGATGAATAATTACTAATGCGAAGCCTATTTCATCATGTAGGCGTATATTTGCAAGACATATGAGAAATGATAAAATCCTTCCGATTTCTTTAATATGAAGAACAGAATGAATATCATTACCTGATGGATCTGATTTTTATAAAGTCATGATTTTGTATTTACTTGTGAAAGTCTACAAAAAATGACAAATGAGGGTAGTGATTTCAGAAGGAAAGTATACTTCTCTGCATTTCACTTTTACAAAAATCATAAGTCGTCAACAATTATATCATCAATTAACTTGAGTCATTAGTGACAGAAATTAACTTGTCAATAATTCAATCCTTTCTCATATAACTAAACGTGCATGCATCAAAAATAAAGAGGAATAAAAAAGTGTTGCAAAGTTTATTAGCTAGATGCTTTTTTAAGGATTATGTCTTAGCCTGTTCGTAAGTAACCCCCCTGCAACTGACCATAAGGGATGGATGAAAGCCTGTCAGTAGCTCTTGGAGAAGATGACAAAGCTAAGAAAGCTTGAACTGTAAAATGCTAGCCTTTAAGTAAAAAAGGATAACATGTTGAAAAGTGATTCAAAAGTAGCTGCTTTTGAAATATAGCATATTCATAAAAAATAGCTGAATTCCTTGCTTCTCACCAATTTAGCAGCAGAATTCCCCATCTACTTCGACGCCATTATTCTGGTTGTCTTTTCCCGTAGGAGGGCCTCCTCCTGTTAAGCTATATTAAGTTCTTGTTCCAAGAGACTGCAATCGTTCTCCCTCTATCCGAGGTTTGTTCGTATGGTCGTGGCTTAGGGAAGACAGCTACCCAAATTTGGACTTTCCAAAGTTCAGGGTGATGAACACGGTCCACGTGTATTACGGTCAATACGCATCGATTGTGCACAGTCAATGCTCATGCGCATGTATGGCGGGTATTTGAAATTATTCCAGAAGTCGAAAAATCGGACCAGGGGGGTCGTTAGATGGGCTTTTACTGGATGAAAGTAGTAGCATGACCTGACTTTCAACGGATCAGAGGCGTCTTCTACTAACGTGAACTTATTGAAAGGTAAAGTGGTATTTTATGCTTTTAGTCAAAGCGTCATTGACAGCCAACGGAAATCGCCCTTTCTTGAATAAAATCAGAATTCCGTGCAGTTGGTTCAAATTTGAACCGGATGGTCAAAATAACAATAATGGAGGGTTGCACAAATGGGACTGGCGGACCACGCTCACCACCCTGAAGTTGACATTTGTGGCTCGACAGAATTTTCACTTCTAACCCCAAAAAATTATTTATCTTGATCACACATGTACGTGTGAGAGGTCCAAAAGCACAGTCCTTATCCGAATCTTATTCTCATAGCTCTGCCTATATCATTAATACAAGCTATTGTTTTATTACTTTGTTCAACTCTCCCCAATTCAATTCCTGCGCACGTGCCTAATTTGGGTACATACCTAACTAAGCATGCACACAATAACTTATTTCAAAGGAGGGAGGCAATTAAAAACAACAGGAAATTTAGCATATTTTATTGAATTATGGAAGTTAATATGGGGCGTCGTAAAAATCTTGAGTTGTCACCAGAGGAGAGACGAAACTCCTTTCCCCTGTGTATTGACCAAATTCTAGTCATTAAACCTCCACGAAAGATAAGTGACATAAGTCATCTCTCATTTGACTTGAAAGCCTTTAATATTTTTCAATACTAAATGCTAACCTTACTAGCTGAGTCACAGTATAAATATTAAACAGTAGCGAAAATTCCTATACTCCCAAAGATTTTTGGGACACGTCAGTCACACACCATTCTTCATGAATCCTCCTTCGCGCACACGCAATGATAGATTTTTGGCGTATTACGATGGGATTATGGGAGACTATTGCTCTGAAACTGTTGCTCTAACATATGAATAACCTCCCTTTATGCTTTTTGATGTGTCCCATTTCTGAACCAAATTTTCGCTACTGTTTAATATTTATACTCTGTACCTGGGTGGTTAGTGAGCTGGACTTGTAATCCTGCGTCCATTAGCACTAGGGGTCGGGTCCCGACATCACTGATAATTTGGTTAGGAAGGGGCGTCAGAGGCAAGACTCTATTAGCTCACCTAGAGTCAACCCAGCTCCAAGTGCAAGTGGGTACCTGGAGGAAAAACACGGAAAGGTCTGATGTTTTGCCCCCAACCACACATTGCACCCCCGGCTGAAGGCAGAGAATCAGGAGATCGGTACCTGCGCTACGCTGGGAATTTTCTGCACGTGAAAAAGTTAAGAAGAAAAAAATATTTTTCACAAAACGTTTTTCTTTATCGATCTAGCTGGAGAAGGGTGGGCTGGTTAAGCAACTTAATCAAAAACAGGTTCTATTGCTCTAATGACTCTAGAAGATCTATGGATACAGTTTGGCATTTCATCCAACATCCTAAGAGATGTGAAGTTTTCAGCTACAGAGGAGGAGGGACCACCAAGAACTCGCCTCTACAATGGTTTTATCTGACTGTAGTAATTTTAAGATTTCTATCAACCCTTTACCGTCTCTCTATGATGATCCAGTGGCCTATTCGAGAAAAGTCTTCAGTACCACTCAACCTAAAATAGAATTTTCTCGGTTTTATCAGATGGCCGGATAAAAACTTTTGGTTTGAAGTTTTCAACCATGGGAATTTTAATAGCATACCTTTTATTAAATTTGTGGCCATTTTCAGGGGTGGCAAGCTCTTTTTTGAAATAAGAGACATTTTGCTTTCATAATTACTTCTTAATGTGTAACCTAGAAAATAGCTATTATTCCTGAGCCACCTTCGATTATTTTTTTTTTCTTTATCGAAAAGTTTTTTTTTTCAGAAAATTCTCCTTAATTTGCAGCTACTGCAGGGCAGGGTTCACTCTTTGCTAGGGACGTACACGGGCATTTTTTGGAGGGGAGATAATGAATAATGCAATTTATTCTATAATTTGAATAAGAAGTATCGTAAAATTCAGAGAAGCATTAAGATCTCGGGAGGGGGGGAGGCAGGTTTCAAAACCCCCATCCCCTGCGTAAGTCTCTGCTAGGGCAGTTTCGGAAAAACGAGATATTTTCAAAACGTAACTATTTTAAGTTTTAGAGCCGATCTCGACAAAACTGCATATGTTTAATGCTACCTTGTGATATTCTTGTGATATTGATATTGTGATATACCTTGTGATATTCTATCTTGAAAATCACTGGTTCCCCAACTTGTAACCACGACGGATCCCCCGAAAACTCCTAGCATATCGTCCCAGCCCCTTAAAGATAATACTACAAAAATAAAACTGTATATGTACAGAAGATTGTATCAAAGTATAATGTAGTGCGCAATGACTATAATCAGATGACTGAAGGTAGATTCTAAACAAAATTAAATAAAAAAAACAAGTTTTTTTAACTGAAAGTAAGGAGCGACATTAAAACCCAAAACGAACAGAAATTATTCCGTATATGAAAGGGGCTGTCCGCTCCTCAATACCTCGCTCTTTACGATAAAGATTTGTATTGTTTTAAAAAATATAGTTGTGTGACAGATTCAAATTTTAGCGTAAAGAGCGAGGTGTTGAGGAGGGGACAGCCCCTTTCATATACGGAATAATTTCTGTTCGTTTTAAGTTTTAATGTCACTCCTTACTTTCAGTTAAAAATTTTTTTTTTTAATTTAATTTCTGAACGTTTTTGAATTAATGCAGCTTTGATTTTGACTCACCGAACATGAATAATTAGAACGAAATTTAATTTTACTTTTTTGGCTAAATGGCTTTCTCGAAATTTTGTTCTGACGTAACTTACGAATTAACTTACGTAACGAACTTCTATATTCGTATGTTTTATTACGTATATTAGGGAATTTGCCCCCTAGTCGATACCTTGCTCTTTACGCTAAAGTTCGAATTTTGTTCGAATCACAAACCCCTGAATCACAAAGGCCGGTTAACTAGAATAGATAGCTCTTTTGAAATTACTAAAAAAACTTTAGCAAAAAGGGCGAGGTTTTGACTAGGGGGCGAACCCCCTCATATACGTAATAATTTCTGTTTGTTTTAAGTTTTAATGTTGCTCCTTACTTTCAGTTGAAAAAACTAGTTTTTTTATTTAATTTCTGATCATTTTAAATAATGCCGGGAAATCTGGCGCCCCCTTCATAGAAATGTCCCTTCCCCCAAGGAAATATCCTCTATGGAAGGATCTCCCCATGACCCCCTCCTCTGACACCCCCATCAGAAAAAAATACCTCCTGAAACATCTATACAACTTCCCATTAACCAATACTATATATAAACAGTTGGCAAAGCTCATAACTTCCAGCCCTTCCCCCGAGAACTGTTGGGGATTAAGTCATCCTCAAAGACATATTTATTAGATTTTCGACTATTCTGAACAAAATGGCTATTTCAAAATTTTTTATTGGGTGACTTTGGGGAAAAAATGAGTGTGGGATGGGGCCAAGTTGCCCTCCAATTTTTTTGGTCACTTAAAAAGGGCACTAGAACTTTTAATTTCCGTTCAAGTGAGCCCTCTTACGATATTCTAGGACTACTGGATCGACGCGATCACCCCTGAAAAAAATAATAAAAAAAAAAATAAACATGCATACTTGATCTTTCTTCTGACAAAAAATACAAAATTCCCTATTTTTGCAGATAGGAGCTTGAAACTTCCGTTATAGGGTTTTCTGATACGCTGAATCCAATGGGGTGATTTTCATTAAAGTTTTATTACTTTTTGGGGATGTTTCCCCCTTTTATCGAAAATAGGGCAAATTTTCTCAGGCACGTAACTTTTGATGGGTAAAACTAAACTTATTGAAACTTATATATTTGAAATCAGCGTAAAAATCTGATTCTATTGATGTATCTATGGGTATCAAGATTCCGGTTTTTAGAGTTTCGGTTACTATTGAGCCAGGTCGTTCCTTACTTACAGTTCGTTACCACGAACTGTTTGATAGTCTCCAGAGTGAATTCATGTTTGTTGTTTTGTTGCTTTTTTTGGAGGGGAAGCGGGGTTTACAAAATAAACTCTGAAAATAGAAAATTTGTTCATATGCATTATTTTTACGTTTTTAAGGGTCAGAAAAAAAGAATCGGGGTGTTGTTCAGACCCCGTAACCTCCCCCCCCTGGATACGGCCTTGATGACCACCTTTGTAAATTTAACATTCATAAATTTGTGCAATTCATATAACTTTATAATAAATGTTGTGAATGTTTCTTTGCTTTACCGTACGCTTATACAAACTAAAAATCTAAGAAAATAATTGCATAATAAAACAATCTAATGCATAGTAAAATAAGAAACACTGGAATCTTCTCGTCATTCCCTTACGATTGTTTTGTAGAAACCCAAGTGTCCGTTAACCCCATCGTTTGAAAATCACTGTTGTAGAGCGTACTTTTAAGTGACCTTATGTAATGAGTTAAACTAGCTTATGGTGCGCACGCGTGCAAATAATGGAAGAGAAAGCTAGGCCTATTCAATTCTTCGCGATTCAACAAATGGAAGTCAGGGTTGCCACCTGTAGCATGACAGTGCTATTTTAGCACTATTTCATTTTGTTCAGGATTGCCACCTGAAGCGTCGAAGTGGTATTTTAGCACTATTACAGTCCATTGTTTTGAGTGTAGCACCGAAAATCGGTGTGTAGCACACAATTTTGGGCAATTGCAGCACTTCAGGAACTGACCGTAGTGGTAGTAGAGTTTAGATACGGCAACTCAAAAGGCGTTATGTCGCGCAGTGTAAATTTCAAAAGAAAGGGGGATAGTGAAAATCGTTTTCTGAGTTCATTTTTAGCGTTATCTACAGGCCAAGTTTTACGGATGAATGATGACAGATTGCACTTTTTGGCGGTCCATAAGAGGCCAAGCAAAAGTAAGGCATCCCGAACAGGGTAAAATAAGTGCGGGATAAAACTAAACTGAAACTTGAAGAGAGAGGTAAAGACCGAAACTTTGAATAGATTTGCGTGTAGGAGGAGTGTCCTAGGCTGTGTTGACCTCAGGGGGTCAGCAATGAATTGTTAGTAGCAGTAGTAGTTTGTGAAAAGAAGGTTTTAGTGGGAATCAAGGATATGGCAAATGTATTTCGTGCAAGCTTGGACAAGCTTTGCCCCTTGGATAAGCTCTGCTTTTTAGGGGAGGTAGCAACAATTGTTGCTACCTCCCCGTTTGTGTTTGTAAACACAATGTGTTTGTAAATCCCTAATGTGTTTGTAAACACATTTACAACAATGTGTTTTTTAAATAAATCACTCTCCCTTTATCGAAAGGTTTATTGCCTAACCATTTCTCTAATTGAAAAAAGACGATAGAAAACATTGTTAGTTAGGTTCAGACAAGAAGGGCCTAAACTTTTTGACGGAGTATACAAGAAAGAAAGAAAGACATTCAATAAGAAGCCGAACATACCCAGGGACGTCAATTCAAGAAAATTTAGAGGGCGCGAAATGTGTTTGTCAAAACCTAGAGGGGGGAAAATTTGTAATTTGCTTCAGTTTTTCCAATAAAAATACCCAAAAAGGCATTTTTCAATGAAAATATCCCTGAAAGTTATCTTGCAAAATCTAGTGGGCAAAAAACCTTGGGGAACACTAGCCCTTCCTTGTCCCCTCCAATTGACGCCACTATACATGCAATAAATTACTGAAATATACAAGTTCAAGGACAGAGAGAATCCGCAAACATAAATTATGAAAGCTTTGTTTGTGGATATTAGTTTTAAACTTGAAGTTTACAAAAAAACTTACATAGTTCTTTCTAAATTACCCTAGCCGAGTTGCCAGTAACCGTTTCATCGGCTAAAAAAATACACCTACCAAAGCTTCAAGGCCATATCCAGGATTTATTTCGGGGGGGGGAGGGCAAAAAACCTCAAAAAGTATAAAAAATTTGTTTATATTCATTTTTGATACATTCTTACGAGTTGGAAAAACATTTGGGGGGGGGGGGTGGTTCAAGCTCCCTACACCGTCCTGGATACGGCATGGCAAGGCTTTGACCATGGTATTAGTGGAAAAAAGATGGTTTAAAAGGTGTGATCGTGATTCAAAAATGAAAAAGATTCTTTGTTAGAAATTCTCAGTGACCTGGGAAATCACAAACCCCTCTTATTTAAATTAGCTTATAAAGAAAATAGTTATTCGTAGTTTATTTACAAGAAACAAAAGATAGTGTAAAGAATTTTAATCTAAAATGACATAATAAATAATCTTACACCCCCCCTTTGTAATCATTCCCCCTTTGGGGGAATAATAACATGTAATATTGTATGTGTATCTAATGAAGAATAAATCTCATCTTATGTAATTGGTAAGTGTCCGTAACTTTCAGCCAATCACTAAGATGCAACGAATGTCAGTAGGCTTGTGAGCAACCATTTAATTAGACAAAATAAGCCCGAGATGGCTTTAACCCTGCCCTGTTTGAAAGATTTGATCATGGCTTAAAAATGATAAGAGTCATTGCTAGAAATTCTCAGCAGAAAATAAGTAATCTGGTAGATCATAACCCCTCTGATTTAAATTAGCTTATGAAGAAAAAGTAATTTGTAGTTTAATAAAAAGAAAGAAAAAGATAATGTAAAGAAATAAGACCTAAAATGATACAACACATAATCCGAGCTTGTATATTTGGTAAATTTCCGTAACTTCTAGTCAATCACCTGGATGCAACGAATGTCAGTAGACTTGCCAGCAACCATTTAATTAGACCCAAAATTAAGCCTAAGATATATTCGTACTGAACTAGTTTTCAAGGTGTCAACATCTAACTAATCGGATTAAATTTCATTCGAACAAATAGCATCTAAAGTGAAATTCTGGTATTGCTTGCAAAAACTTTTGCCAGTGATTATTGAATTTTGAATTGAATTTTGGACTGAAAGTGGAACTACGATTTTAGGATTCGTTCGTTAAATGCTGTTTTTATAGCCGAGCGAAATTTAGGCTGGGTTGTGCCTTGCAAGTTTGGCCGGTTACGGAAGCACCCTTGGGGCACAGCCCTCACGTAAAGATAAGTCTTTTTCATTTTTGATCTTCATTTCTGATTTAAAATGGAAGATAATATTAATGCATTATTAACGCGAATTCAAGCAATTAATTTGAAGTTGGATATTATTGACCCGATGTCAAGGCAGGTCAATTCAATGACGTCGGACGTGGCTGAGTTGGGAAATAAATTTGAAAATGTTGCGTCGTTAGTCCAGAATATTCAAAGGGAATCGCAGTCGGTTCGCAGAGATGTGTCAAATGTACGGGAAGAAGTTGGATTAGCACTGAGAAAAATTCAGTATTTAGAAACTGACATGAAGCGAGGAAACGTAGTGCTTTATAACTTTTCGCCGCAGCATAGGGGGCGCTCACTTCTGGAAGATGTTGTCAGTGCTTTGAATGCGGGAATTCCAAATTTAAATCTCCGTCTGTTTGATGTGCGTGACGCTTTCAGACTTAAAAGTTCAATGAGCGTCCGTCCTGTACAGGGTTACCAAAACTTTTAAGGACAAAAGTGTCCAAATCAGCCAAAAATGGACACTTTTAGTGTCCCTCTAGAAAACTAGCCAATATACAGGGTTGCCACTATGAATTTTCAAAGCCTGTGAAAAAAGTGCCAAAAATCTGTGAAATTCGTCCTTCTTTGTTCTGCTACCCCGCGGTCTGTTACCTGCATGATTTCTGCAAGTATTTCCATCTTTGTCCTTAACGCTACCAATAATACTAGTTGAATTTGAAGATATGGCATAAAAAAAATCGTCATTAGAATGTCAACAGAGCGAAATTTTATACCGGTTATCAATGCCGCTACCTATCTTATTCGAAAAGTAAAGAACCAATCATAGAGATTAATTTTCACTTCGGCATTTTCATAAGTTATGCGAAATAGATGCGATTCGTTGATCTTCGGTAGCTATTAAGGATCTTTGGGTGCGACAAGGTCCAAACGGCTGTAGCAACAAAATGTCTATTTTGACCTACATGGTTTTAAAGTTCAACAAAATACGTCAATCTCCTTACCCACTCAATCAACTGGTTGGTCAAGGGGTTAAAATCATTTAACAACTCCTCTATCTTGTCGTTTTCTGAACATTTAGAAGTAGCCAGGAGAAAAAAAATGACGTTTTCGAGAACTAAAAAAGTGAGAAGACAAGGCTGATTGAAATAAATTCGCTTGAGTTATACTCGATAGAAACTGGCGACAAGCGTTAGACAAAAAATCCCAGCTGGAAGTATAGAATTTAAAACAGAAACATTCGCTAGCGGCTATAAATAAAATTAAGCCGCAACACAGCTTTTCTGCGAAACTTCTTTCTTTCTATGACAGCAGTATAATAAGAACCTTGTGCTTACTTGTACTTGTTGCACGTTCAAGCCGTATCCAGACTCATCGTGGCACCCAGCAGATGACGACATGTCTCCTTCCATAGGTTTCGCTTGGGAGTGGCAAGCTCCACCATTTCATGCCACTGGCGATCCCAGCGACGGCTGTATTTTCGGAATCCTCTGATTGGCTCCAGATCAGACTTAACTATTGCTATCCACGTCTTCTTTAAGCCTCCTGCCCTCTTCTTCCTCGCCGGTAGTGGTAGACATTTGAGACTTATTTTGCTTATATGGTCATTTGGTCTGCGCATTGTGTGGCCAAACCATCTCAGTCTCCTGTGCTTAACAATGTCAGAGACAAGTGGGCGATCCTCACATCTTCTCCTTACTTCTTCATTCGAGATTCTATCTGAGAGGCGGATTCCAAGGACATAGCGCAGGCATTTGTGGTTGAATATATTCAAGCTCAACGCTTCGGCTACTTTAAGTGACCATGTTTCACATCCATAGAGGAGGACAGAGAGAACAAAAGCTTCATACACTCGGAGCTTTGTACGTGGCGATATTTTGCTCTGCTTCCATGCTTCCGTAGTTGAAGGAAGACACTCCAGTCTGACGATATGCGGCTCTGGATTCCTTCTGAAGATTTGTCGGCAAGGTTTACCATCAATCCGAGGTATTTGAACGACTGGACGTCCTCTATCTGATTACCATTTAGGGTAACAGGGGTTTCATCCATCCCATCTGTTCGCATGGATTTTGTTTTTGGTAGGCTTATTTGGAGACCAGTCGAGACTTCTTTGACTGCCATGTCATTTATCATAGCCTGGGCTTCTGCAACTGATTCAGCAAGCATGTTCACATTGTCAGCATAGTCAAGATCTGTGACGGAGAAGGACGGGCTCACTGCAACGCCTTTATACTTGTCAAGGACCCTGAGGATCCAATCGATGAAAAGTTGAACAAAGATGGTGAAAGGACACAGCCTTGTCGTACACCTTCCTAAATCAGGACCAGATCTGAAAGATGGCCATCGACTCTTACCCGGGCCTTTGTTCCAGCATAGTATGCCTTGAGCAGATTTATGATCTTCTTAGGCACAACGTCCTCTCTGATTGCTTCCCATATTGCATCACGATGGAGCGAATCAAACGCGGTAATGAAGTTTATGAAGATTTGAATTGTTTCCTGCTGGTGTTTAAACCGGTGTTCAAGGAGTTGTCACAGGCTGAAAATCTGGTTACAGCAACCCATGCCCGGCCTGAATCCTGCTTGGGTGAGTCCCGTTCGTCTGTTTCAGGTG
The DNA here is from genome assembly GCA_027921565.1 of Artemia sinica. NCBI lineage: Eukaryota > Metazoa > Arthropoda > Branchiopoda > Anostraca > Artemiidae > Artemia > Artemia sinica. The sequence goes on from CM051256.1 coordinate 5,982,121, forward strand.
TCTCTGAATCTATTTAAAGGTATGACTGCGAACAGCTTGGAAGCAATGGGGATAGGGGATATACCTTGTTAGTTTTTGCAGTCCATTAGGTCTCCTTTTTAGAAGATAGGGACAATTATTGAGGTCTTCCAGTCATCTGGGATGTATTCATTGTCCCAGCCTTCAGTTATCACGCTGTGAAGTTTATCCATCACCACCTCAGGGAGAGCTTTCAGTAGCTCAGCAGGAATCCCATCTATTCCTGGGCTTTTATGGTTTTCAAAACTTGGATCGCCTTAATTACTTCACCCCTGGACGGTGGGTCCGTACTTACATTTCATAAGCCTGGTTGTGTGGGGGGTTCTGCGGTGCAGTAAGTGGTTGCTTTCGATTACTATTGTCTTCTGGTCTCGATAGCTCTTGGAAGTGAGCACACCATCTTTCGATATGCTCCTCGCTACTTGTGAGTATTTTCCCATCCTTCACCTTAAGCGAGAGGATGGTAGTTTGCTTCTTCTTCCCAGTGCATTCTCCAAGTATCTTATAGTGTTTTCGTGTATCGTTCCGTTATGCGGCTCTTTCCATGTCACTGGGAACATTAGACCAGTAAGCTTTTTTGTCAGCTCTTCCCGATTTGTAACATTCTTGTCGTAGCACTTTGTATGTGGGGGATTTCTTGTTGGTCATTTCTTTTTTCTTGGCAAAGTTTGAGCGTCCTTTCTGAGATCCATTTCTTGGTTTTATGCTTGACAAACCCAAGTATGTTTGAGGCAGCTTCATTGATGTGGTCCTTGAGTTTGCTCCATTTCTTCTCAATCTTTATCTTGGGGCAGTTGGGGCACTGATCAGTCGGGGTTGCCTCCTCGGTGTCATCGTGAAGGACAACGAATCGGTTTGAGAGTTCAAGGACAAATGCTCCTCAGTACTCATCTACTTTCAGCTTCAACACGTCTATTTTCTGGTTCGGCATAGTAGTCTTCCTTGAGCTAAGTCTGTACTTTAGCTTTGTCTTCAGCAAGAAGGGGTCAGATCCATTTTTTGATTCCGTGTCAGCACCTCTGCGCACTCTCAAGTCCGACACCATGGATTTCCATCATCGGGATACAAGGAGATAATCTATTTGGGCCTTTACTCTTCCATCACGAAATTTCCATGTATACGTATGACACGACTTGTGCCTAAACCAGGTGTTAGCCACAGCGAGATTGTTCTGCATTGCGAACAGCAGAAGCCTGTTTCCATTTGTGCATCGGTCTCCGAGGCCGTGCTTGCCGATCGCCTGTTCCAAGTTATTCAGCTTTCTGCCGATTCTGGCATTAAAGTCACCTCCCAGTAGGAGGATATCTTTCCAGGGAATCTTATCAATGACTGTCAGCAGGTCACTGAAAAACTGATCTTTTTGCTATTCAGTGGCATCTCTTATTGGGGCATAAACGCTTAGGATAGTCAGATTGTTCGTGCGACCTTTAATTCTTGCCCGTACGATTCTCTCAGACACAGGCTCATATTCGATGAGCCCAGTGATTGCTTTGGGGGACAACAGGATACCTACTCCTGCCCGGCCAGATCCATCTAATGGTCCCGAGTTGAAAAAGAGACCGCCTTCCCAGCCAAAATTCAAGGGTCAAGATGTCATGTCCATTTAGTCTCGTGTCAGAAATACACAGATTATCAAAGTTATAAAGATAATATTCATCAGTTACAAAAGATTGTGTCAATAAACATTTAATCGCGCACAGGTTCCAGCAGCCGATATTCAGGCCTTATCTTCTTGATAGGACGGTAGCCAGCATACTTTTTGACGAATACGCCATTCTCGTCACATTGCATAATACCGGGGATGCCGTAGCCAAACTTTTAATCATCATATTTGTCATCATTATTGAGCGTTTCTTGGGGATAAGGTACATCACAAGGTCCCCAGTCTTGTGGTTACCCAAAGCGCGTTGGCCATCACCTTGCTCGGCATGGAGCTCGGTGATGTTTACATCCCTTCACCACTTTGAGATGCACTAGCAGACTTCCTATGCAGCCTTGGGACGAAGATTCAAGCCTGATTGCCGGGATGCCCACCACCGCCGTGGAAATTTCCAGGCTTAGCTACCCCTTTGCTCCCACTTAGAATCAGAAATAGGCTTCAGAAGGCTTATAATATCAGCCATATGCAGATGGGGCTACACGCCAAAGGGATTTACGCGGAACGTGCCAGCAGGGAATGGCCATTCACTTCTTCTTTACAGCCTTCTCAGTGGCCTTGGTGACTTTGCCACCAGCAGTAGGTAGATCCTTGAAGTTGACCGACTTGATGACAAACGACAACCGTAGGATAGAAGAAAAAGATGGATTTGATAGTTCTAGCATACCACATTGGTTAAGACTTTAGGTCTAAAAAAAATTAAAAAAGAAAAACGGGTTTTAATTTCTATAAAGCAGTGAATACATGCCTTATAGACACTGCTTTATAGAATTTTATGTATTCACTGCTTTATAGAAATTAAAACCCGTTTTTCTTATTTAATTTTTTGTATATTGAAAAGCAGTGTGGTCTAAGGCATTATTTAAGACTTTAGATCCTATTCGGTTGACAAATGGTGCTTGCGCAGGGCACAAAAACATCTAAGAAAAATCCCCAAGCCGTTACCAAAGCTTAAAAGTAAAGTACAAATTAAAAAAAAGTAAAAAAGAAGAAAATAAAGACGTTTGATTTTGATTTGAAAAAATGTCCAAAGAGTGTCCTTTATTTCAAAAAGCTGCCTTTTTTGATGCAATAGTGTCCCGGTGTCCTTCAGAGTGAAAAAGTGTCCAAAACTGGTGGCACTAAAAGTGGCACTAAAAGTGTCCATTTGGCATCCCAGGTCCTGTAGTGATCAAATTTGCAAGTGTTGCAGGGCGGGACTATGTATTAAAATCAGGTTTTCTTTTGCGAAGGTTGGGATTATCAATTAGTCCTGATTACACGGAACGTGAGTTGATTGCCAGAAAAAAACTGAAAGAGACTTTAGAATATGCAAAGACTGAGGGTTTTGTTGATGTGAAGTTACGAGGACTTAAGTTGTTCATCGGTAACCAGGTTTTCATGTGTATTTACACAAGCGGCCTTGTTGAAGAACAAAAACGTAACACCGCTCATGACAGTGTGAACCCTCCTAGTAGAAACCAAGCTGAACCCCCTCCCCCCAGAATAGTTCACACTCGGCGCCACCGCCAGTTACGGGCATGGTCGGTCGGGAAATCTATAGCAACATGCCCCTGAAGACGACGGTAGCTTGGCATATCCGTCTAATGCTAGGACTAGATCTGAATCTTCGGCAACGGTTGCATCTTTTGGTTCCGCGACCTCTGGAATGGGGGACGAAGATCGTAATTTGGTGATGTCTTTAACAGAAACCACAGCTGCAGGAGGATCGCAAGCTATCCCAGCACTAAAGCAGCGTAATCCCGCGAAACGCTCGAATGCGGAAATTATTAGTCCTGATAACAACGAACCAATGAGGGTAAACCGCCCAAGACCCGCAGAGTATAGTGTCAGAGTAAACTCGGGTGATGATGACGCTAAGAGGACGATAGTACCAAAAAAACTTTTCCGCCCAAGACAGCAAGAACCGACGATGGGAAATGAGGCGGTATAGGGAAATTTGGGCCATGGTGAAAATTCTCTATTAAATGTGTCACATTGGAACATACAAGGGTTCACGCAAAATAAGTTTAAGGACCTGGTTGAAGCTTGTAGTCCTCAAGTTATTTCTCTTGTAGAAACATGGTCTGGAGAAAATATTATTGTTAAGCATTATAGTTGTTTTAGTGCAAATCGTAAAATGTCGAAAAATGGTCGTTATTATGAGGTGTATCGTTGTTTGTTTCAGATGTTTTTTTGTCATCTAATGATGTGATCCGGCTAAAAAGTGAGTATTGTAACTTAGTTTGGGTAAGAATTTCACGGGGGAAAAGAAGTCATGTGTTTTGTTCTGTGTATATCCCTCCAGAAAGTAGTTCTTTTTCAGAAGAGGATACATGGGAGATATTTCAAAAAGAGTTGCATATTTTTTTGACAAAGTTTCCTGTCGATGGCTTTATTCTTTTAGGAGATTTCAATGCATACACTGGGGAGTTGCAAGAGCCATGGTCTTGCCAATTTGAAGACCATACCCACTCGGAATCTCGTCGTGATGGAATGGGTGATGAAGAAATGGATGAGATCCCTCCAAGGACTAGTAAGGACCATCGCCGAAAAAATAGGTGGGGAAGTAAACTTTTGGAAATTTGTGGTAAGGAAAATTTAATTATAGTTAACGGGAGGATCGGGGAGGATAAAGAGCGGGGAGAGTTTACTTGCTTTTTTGGGAAGTATCCAAGTGTAGTAGATTATATAGTTGTAAATAAGTCTCTTTGGCCGGATTGTGCTTGTTTAGGGGTGGTCCCGGTTTTGGGTTCTGATCACCTGCCGATTAGGTTGTCTTTGAAAGTGTTAAAAAAGAGGGCATTAAAAAGGTCATTAGGGGGTTTTAGGAGCAAGGTATTAGAAGAAGGATTAGAAGTTAGAGATCCATTGAGGCTAGAATCACAGGAAGAAGAGAAGGTTAAGGTAAGCTGTTAGGAGATGAATTTCAGGCAGGACTAGAGAAGGGAGAAATATTGGCAAATGAAGGAAAAATAGAAGAGTCATTAAAGGTATTAATTGATAGTTTGTATGAAGTAGGTGTTACTACAGCTCAGAAACTACCACGGAAGTTAAATGGTTTTTTTGATGGTGAATGCTTAGAGAAAAAATCAGAGTTGGTGCAAACATTGGAGCTACTGAGACAATGTTCATATGAGGAGAGGGAATATCTTTATAATATGTATAAAAGCCGAAGAAAAGAGTATAAGAAACTGTTAAAAGTGAAGAAGTATAAATTTCAAGAGGAGGAAGCAGAGAGAATGAAAAGGGAATTTAGGAATAGTAACAAGAATGAGTTTTGGAAAATAATAAAAAAATCAGTTACAAACGCTTCTGACAAGACGAGTATCCCGCCGGTGGAAAGTTGGCCAGAATTCATCGAAAGCAAGATGACAGAAAGAGAGGAAACGGATAGCCTGAGTCGGTGGGTGGTCGGCGAAAACCTTGCGGAATTCCCTCTAAAGGAAGAAGATTACAAACTACTGCAGCCTTTCACAGGTGAGGAAATATGGAATTCGCTAAAGAAGATGAGAGGGACCTCAGCACCAGGAGTTGATGGCATCCCAACAAGGCTCTGGAAGTGGTCTAGGGTATATTTGTTGCCTTTGTTATCAACGTTATTTTCAAGTGTCCTTAGCAAGTTGGTTTCGCCTCAACAGTGGAATATTTCAATAGTTTTACCACTTTTTAAAAAGAGAGACCGAGCATTGCATAAGAATTATAGAGGGATTCATTTAGGAAATAGCCTTAGTAAATTATTTTGTAAAGTGTTAGTGGCTAGATTATATAGTTGGCTTAAAGAATCAAATAAGTTAATAGAAATTCAGGCAGGGTTTCGAGAGGATTATAGTGGGGTAGATCAGATATTTATTTTGTATGGGCTTATTAGGAAGTATATGAGGAAAAGGGATGGTAGGCTATACGCAGCTTTTTTGGACCTGCGAGGTGCGTTCGATGAAGTTTCACGAGATTTGTTAGTAGAAGGACTTATAAAGTTAGGGCTGCCGAGACGTTTTGTAGGATTGGTTGTTAAAATGTATTTGGTTGTTAGAATGGTATTTAAGGTAGGAAAGTCTTACTCTAGGGCAATTTTCAGTAGGTCAGGGGTTAACCAAGGTTGTACAATTTCACCTAGGTTGTTTTCCCTGTATCTTAATGATATAGAAGAATATATGGTAGGGCAGGGAGCCCCAACTCTAAATCTCTCTGCAATGCAGGTGTTCGCTCTGTTATTTGCGGATGATATAGTATTGGTGGCTAAAGATGGGCCTGACCTTCAAAAACTGCTAGGAATGGTGTCCTCATACCTAGATGAGAAGCGTTTGGTCCTAAATGCCACAAAGCCAGTAGTTATGGTATTTCGACAACATGGAAATATAGAGGAAAGGTTTAGTGTAGGAGAAGAAGTGCTTAAAGTAGTTGAAGATTTTGTTTATTTAGGATGCAAGTTTACTTCAAATGGTAGGTGGAAAGGGCAAATTGATTATGTAGCTAGTAAAGGTCTTAGGGCTATATGGCTAGTTTTAAAGAGTAGTGTTTTGAAAGTAGGCCTGACAGACCTTAGGCTTGAGAAAAGGATATTCCAGACTAAGCTAGCTTCCGTAATGTCTTTTGCAGCAGAGGTGTGGGGTTTGGAGAAGGCTGATAAGGTAGACCGGTTACAGTTGATGTATTTTAAGCGGTTAATGGGGGTTAGTGATAAGTTTAATCATGTAGTATTAAAAGGTGATTTAGGTTTGTTATCATTAAGGGTGGGAAGGTTAGTGAGGATAGTAAATTATTGGGAAAGGATTATAAATCTGCCTAGTAGGAGGCTAGTAAAGAATGCATATGAGGAGATGCTAGTAGATGGCAGGAAAAGTTCTTGGCCAAACCGGGTTAAAGAGACTATTGATAGATGTGGTTTTAGTGAGTATTGGAATGAGGGGAAGGGGCTAGGTGTGGAAGTGGGGCTAGTTGCAAAAAAGGTAAAGGATAGACTAATAGAGCAGGAAATCCAAAGGTGGCAGAATCAGAAATCATCCTCGGCGTCCCTGGGGCTGTATGGGCTGGCAAAGGAGGTTTGGGGGGAGGAAGTTTACTTTAAAGCAGGGATGAGTAGTGAGGATTTAAGATGGGTAATTTCGGTTCGTGGTAATTTTTTGGGTATTGGAGAAAGGAGGAAATATATTGGGAATTTTAGGATTAAAAATGGTCCTTACCAGTGTCCTATGTGTGGTGAGGAGGAAGATCTTATCCATTTTATGGGTACAATCCAAGAGTTAAGAAATTTGAGGAAGGAAGTGTTTTCAACAGATTTTGGAGGGGTGGATTGGTTTGAAAAAATTTTAAAAAGTAGAAATTTAGATGATTTTAGAAGGTTGGGTAAATTTGTAAGAGTGGGTATGGCACATAGAGAAACTTTTTTGATGAATTGTGAGTAATTTAATGTGTTTTTTTTTTGTTTTGTTATTTTGCCATGGCCCGAAAAGGCTTTTGTTGCAATAAATATCTATCTATCTATATTTGGCCATGATATTAGCACAAGTCGGACAGATAAAAAGAAATGAACTTCACTGTTATTTCAACTAACTGCATCAATCAAATCTCAGGTTCATTAATATTATAAGTTATCATTAATTACTTTCACCTACAGCTACCGTTACACCATTAAGGCTAAATCGAACGTCTTAAAAGAACCATAGCGAATTTGCATATACCAATTGAATTCTTTGCCACCAACTGGGGTATAAGCATTCAAATAGTCCTGATAATTTAATGATGAATTGGGTAACGATATATTGTTGTATGATTTGAAATAGTCCTAGCAGTTTACTAGATTTTATATGCACCTATTCACAGTGGTGGATCCAGGGGGGAGGGGGCGCGCGCCCCTAGAGAAGTTTAAAGTAGTGTAATTTACTTAATTGACCCAAGTTTGCGTTAATAAAACTTGCTTTTAACGCAAGTTTATCGGATCAACCTATTTTACGCCCCCCCTAAATTTTATTTATCGGATTAACCTATTTTGCCCTCCCCCCTAAAACAAATCCTGGATCCGCCCCTGCCTATTCAGTATAAATTAAGAAGAAGAAATTAATACAGAATAAAAGGGATGAAACTATGAATGAAGCAAAGATGTTATATTGATTCTATTGAATCCAATAGGAAGGTAGCCTGGAGACTATTTTGATCAAGTCCTGAAAACAAATGGCGGAGGGTATTCAAAATAAGATCCCTTCCTAACCTTACTTTTAACCAATTATTCTTCTAAAAGACAATATGCTCAGGGTTTTTATTTGACTTGACGGAACATTCCACTAATTCGCAACCAGAACCTCACGCATTAGGTGGATCTTGTATTTACTTATGCTTGAAGTATGACACATGTTATTAGCCTATTATTGTTGTCAGGAATAGTATTAGAAAAATCCAATAGTCTTACCTTACCATAGAGCTTATTAAGCCTTACCTTAGACCAGTGGCATACAGACGACCTCCTTCGTGTTAGATGTAGATGACTTGCATCAGGTGTTCGAAGTGACATACCCACTGTCCATCCTGACGTTCTAGCAGGATAAAAAAAAAACGGGTAGGTAAAGGGTATCACACGATGGTCAGCATTTTTTAACATTAGGTAGGTCTTATAGTTACTTGTGTTTGAAGTGTGACACAGTCTCGTCGGAGGCTATTTTGATAAAGTCCTTAAACCAAATGGTGGAGAGTATTCAAAAGAAGATTCCTTCCTGGTTTTATTTCAACCCGCTACTCATCTGGCGGAAAAAATGCCCAAGATTTTTAGTTGATTGTTGACAAAACATTCCACTAATTCTTTTTCTGTCAGAATCTCATAAATTAGGGGAATAATGTAGTTACTTGTGCTTGAAGGATGATACAGGGTTATCAAAGGCCATTTTGCTCATAATCAAAAAACAAATAGAAAATTCCTTCCTGGCGGAAATAATGCCCACTTTTTTTAGTATTTGATTCCGCTTCTAAGCAGGCGTGTATGCGGGTTTTGGAAAGGGGCAACTTTGGAAAGGAGAATTACATAGAAAGGACAAGATAACTTTTGAAATTATGCAAGGGATCAGGATAACAGGACCAAATCTCACTAGCCATGTGTAATTGTATAGTTATAAAGAAAGTTTTATGCACGTCTTAGCATAATCTTAATTCAGTTGGTTAAAAAATATATTTAGTGTTTGGTGAAATTTTTTGGAGTTTGTCCTTATTTTTAATTAAATAAAAAAACGAGTTTTTTTTAACTGAAAGTAAGGAACGACGTTAAAACTTAAAACGAACAGAAATTATTCCGTATATGAAAGGGGCTGTCCTCTCCTCAGCGCCTCGCTCTTTACGCTAAAGTGTAACATTGTTAAAAAAAAATAGAGCTGTGAGAAAGTAAAACTTTAGCGTAAAGAGCGAGGCGCTGAGGAGGGGACAGCCCCTTTCATATACGGAATAATTTCTGTTCGTTAAGTTTTAACATCGTTCCTTACTTTCAGTTAAAAAACTCGTTTTTTTTAAAGTTAATTTTTGAACGTTTTTAAATTAATGCAGGTTTT
>CM051256.1:5996303-6004917 GCA_027921565.1 Artemia sinica
GAAAGTCGTTCAGACGTGGATTGTCACCATAAATATGGAGAAACTGCTTGTAAGTATAACCACGGCATCGGAACACAAAATATAGTAACGCATGGAAGCCAACAGCTTTTAGTCGTTAGATCCTGCACCCTCTTTCGATTTTGAATAATAGTTTTCCCACTGCTCTCAATATAGTTGCTGATGTGTGGCGTGTAGAATGTATAGGGTAGAACCAAGAGGATCAAAAAATCGATATTCCTCATTGTTTGATAGATGCACAGCCAATGACCCGTCAGCACAGTCGATGGACTGCTATTAACAATCAAATCAAGGTATTGTTCGCACTTTGAATTTTTCCTATATAGTCTGAGGGTTAGACAATAGGATTTGTACTGGGACATGTAGGGGTCCCATATTAAATACACTGATTATTTTTGACTGGTGTTCATGGCGCCAAGTCTAGTAGAACACTGCCTTCGGAGTGATTTCCCCAATAGGTTTCATATTGATTTAGTGAGATTAGGGCAAATACTCTCAGCCAATGGGTCGGCAAATGTACAACTCTAAACGCACAGTCCCGTACGTACTATACTCCATATCCTGTGTGCCAGACAAATCCAATACAATGATACCATGTGTTTTTAGCAAACATATCTTCGGTTATACCATTTTCAAATAGTTGCGAATCATGATCTAGGGTTTGCATGGTCAACTCGTACAATGTTCTATAAGATTTATCAAAAGATAGATTGTAGAGTGGGATGCCGTTTACTTTGCACACAAGAGATGAAAGTCCAAACATCTCGAATTTATGGGGGGGGGGGTGGGCATTCAGTCCATGATCCTATTGCACTGGCGCTCTTTACAAATGCCAAAGCCAATTTCGAGGGGATTTCACCATTGATAAAGGATGAAAATCGGTGAAGGTGCGTGACCCCATGGCAATATGACGCTGATTGGTGATTGTATGAGGAACAAGTAGTTTAATATTATTTCCATTGGCTCTCATGTTTTTCCACGGCCAAAGCAACAGAACTCATAACCTGCTGTTTGCGTACATGGAGTATATTGCTGAGGTGAGGGAGAGACTTACATCGGGATTGGCGGCAAGTTCCTTTCTCAATATGAAATTAGATGGGTGCAAGCGTCAATTTTATATCCACTTTAACATTGGGTTGGTAGCCATTGAGGTATATTAAATATTTTCATGATATATTTTTTCCAACTAGATGTAAATTCACTAGTTTGTAGCAGTTTTTAAGCGCATCTGTACTATCAGTATTAGTAATATATTCAATACCATTGGAGGCACTCTCAATTCCTTGTATGACTTGGGCGTCATCAAACATGAATTGGATATAGCTGAGCATAGTTTGAGAGATTGTTGCTTGTGCTCGGGCTCACAGCGTGCCATTGATGTAGACACTAACTTTGACGAAATTAAATTATTGTAGTATACAAATTTTCATAGGATATCCCATCGGCCCGAACTGGCATTGTATTATCGGATTTCCGGACTTTCATTTGTAAAATCTATAAATGTGGACGATAAATCCATAAAGTAGTCTTCATTGGAATAAATTTGAAAGTGGATATTATCGGAGAGGGGTTGTAGTGGATAAATTGTTCATAGTATCCATGCTTGACACTCAACATCAACATTTTCAGCATTGAATAGATTCAATGAGGCGGTGATTGAAGTTGAGAATCCTTATGCGGCAGGTCCGGGGACATCTTAAGAGAAGAAATCAAGTTTCGATCTAACAATTTTCTTCCTGGGGGCTTCTTGTTACACTACGTGTCGGCTTTCTTTTCTTTTGACACAAAAGGGATTGTCTTTCGTTTCCGTCCTGAGTAGAGACTGGATGAGTGATGCATTGTTTCTTAACCTTTTTAAACCTTTACCATTTTGCTTTAATTTCTCGCCCAAGGGGTTTCGCGCACTGGACCTAAGATTTTCCGAAGCACTTTTTTTAAAATCCTTGCCAGAGCCCCAATTCGTATAGTGTTAGAGGATGCCAAAATCTGTCGCAGCCGGTACAAGATATTTTCTAGCCAGTGGTAGTTAGTGAAGAGCGAAACAGCTTAGCAAAACCAGCTACCAAGACCATAGCCAGGACATTGACGAGCGGACCCTTGTAATAGTCCATTCCATTCCCTGTTGGCTTGGGCAAATGAGTATTAACATAGCAGGGCAAATATCAGGGAAAAGTGAATACCACTTTTCTATTAGACATCTTGCTGTGGAACGATGGGTCCGAAAATGACATGTAATCACAGCCAACCCCTTTGAAATTTGCTATTGGATCACCCAAAGTCAGTTCGTAATGTTAACTGACAGAGTTCCCAAACTAGGATGTGTTACTGGAATATACTGAAGATGCTTATTTTTTAGTGATGAATTATGTTCTTGATTGGTTTTTCGTTCAAGAACTCGTAGGAGGGGGAACATTTGAATTACCCAACCCCGAGCAGTTTCCACCAAATGAAGCATAGAGCAATATACAAGTGTCTGTGGAGAAGGCAGGCGGTAGTCGGCAAAAATGAAAGTAGTAGTTTCCGGCACTTTTTAACCATTGATTATATTGAGCTTTAAAGCCAAGGAAAAGAACATCCCTTAGGTTATCATTGGAGAATAATCTTTTCACCAAAACCATGGCAATAGGTGAACTAAATGTAGATCCTTGCCCTCCTCCTTTGAATAGTTGATAATGAAAAGCTCCTTTTTTACGAGCGGAAATTCTTTTATTGATAGTTACGACATAAATCATGCATACATGGTTAGTTCCTCGTAGGGTAATTCAAAATTATTTGGATAATCCATTCCAATGGATTTTTTGGGAATTTGTTTCTTGATTCACTGTGGTGGCGGCCAATCATTAAGGGTTCTGATTTTTATTTTCATATTTACGATCCTTTCTCAGGATGTCCATAAGTATTTTTGAGAATCCAGTCGACAAGAGCCACTTCATACTTTCCGTCAAATTTGATGGTGGTCGGAGAGTTTTGTCCAAAAATTACTTGTTTTAATTCAGATCATTGTAGAGAGGATCAGAAACATTGGACAGGAAAGTCACATAGAAATCATTGGGCATTGTTAATAATCTTCAGCAACTGGACCCAAGAATCAAATTCCGAAAGTTGTATCCTCGCCAAGCGAACAAGCAAAACTGTTTTCGTGCCCCCTACGAGTACGACTCTTTCTATCTTTTTCCAATTTTGATAAATTTCACTAGTGTTTTCTAACTTTTTGCAGTTTTCATATTCATAAAACCACCGAGGAATCTCCTCATCTTTGGTATCTCGTAGTCGATAAGTAGGGGTATGGTTGGTCTAGGATTTTGGACACTTTTAAAAAGTTCGCTGTGCTCCATAAAAAATTCCCCTTTTCAAAAATATTGGTGTTCTATGAATTCGAACAGTATCACCAACATTTGAATTTCTTCTTCTGTTTCTTTCATACTGCATTGGAGGTATTGCCTTAGAAAAGCATCAAATGTAATTCTCCACTGTAGGAAACATCCCGAGGGATAGAGTTGGACAGAGATCGAGTGAGTCGGTGGTTGTATATCTGCAGATTTTATGCTGAAATCGTGGAAATAAAAGCAGATGTATTTCAGTGTACAATCTCTTGAAATTAATAGACGAAATCGTTCTTATTAATGTTCGGCCAATGCAGCCTTTATCGGACTGTGACTAGATAGAGTTGTCGTATATATTTCAAAGAACCTTTTGCCACATGAGGGTTAACAAATCACTGCCACGATCTGATTGAATTTTCTATAGGAACCGCTCTCAAGAATACTTTCAATGGCCACGAGCAACTTCAACACTCTCTTTGATCGCCGTGGAATGGCATAGCCATAGTAGCGACTCTAAAGATACTGATTGCCACTAGGAATATATTTAGGGTGTATTGTGCAGTCGTTGAACTGCGTCTAAAGTTAAAGACAGATGAATATGCAGAGGGGAAAAACGGCTTTAGTTTGGCCGATATTGTTTACTGCGGAAGTCTATGTTCCGATGTAATGTTGTCCTTGGTCTTTCTAGATACTCTTCCATTTTTCCATGGGTGCGGAGACTTTGGAAAGCGTTTTTTTTTTTTTAGGGTAGCGAGGCTGTTATATTGAGGAGGGGGAGTGAGAGGGTTGGAGAACTTAAAATTTCAAGCTTCACCAACATTTTATAGACACCTTTCAAAACTTCATCAATTTGAACGTAAACGTAGTGTAATGTTCACTCCCCTTTGCACACGGAGGGCGAATCAATTCGTCTTCGCTTTGACTAGAAGCCACAGGTGTTGTAAAAATCAGTGTTGCTAGTATTTCTTCTCTTCTTCTTTTTAAAATGGTGTTGTTGGATGTTCATTTAATTTCTTTAGAATCGTGCTATATTGCCATAAGACTTTTGGGGGGAAAGTTGAACATTAGAAAGGTGTATAGATTACGTTTCAAAGGATAAGAAGGTCTTGTACGATTCGTCACCATATCACAAATTAAATCAACTAGATTATAACTTTTTCCCCGAATTAAAGTCGTTTCACTATGCTGTCGACTTGAACTTGATCACCTGATTCAAACACGAGATAAGATTAAGTACTCTTTACTCTGTCTCGATAGGACAGTGCAGTAGGTTAGGTTTCCAATTTTCAATACAATCGAAATTCAATTCCTTCTCCTTTGATTGTGCAGAATCTGAGATGCTTATTTGTTTAGAGCGAGCCGGTCTCTCACGATAAGGTCTAGTTTGTCCATACGTCGCAATGCATCTTGAAGTACAAGCAGATGTTTTTTATCATCGGCTCATATATTCTCATCATTAATGCAACTTGTTTTAGGATTGGTCCTTCAAAATGCTCGACTGGGCGTAGAGAGACGAGTTCTCCACTTGAGGTCGTCAATTTATGCAGATGTGTTTTCGTTTGGCCATTCTCTCTGAGATAAACTGTTTAACAAGTCCTGCGATTGATCGGTAGTAAATGTGTGACAAGCTACTCCCGCCTCGCTTGAAGAAGGAGGGTCGTTTTTCTATTTAAAGTTGTTTACCACTGTTTTTACAAGCCAAAGGCACGTACAGTGGAACTTGGTGCTGCTTTGTCTGTTGTCCTCAACCACCTTCTGGCAGATTGAACATGTGACCTCTATTAAAAAAAAATTTTTTAAACAAAGTTCAGATATTAAATTTAATGAAAATCATTGTCCGACAGGAACCATGTTTGAGTATTTGGTATGCCTATCCCTAAGCAAGGGTTTTGAACCTGCTTAAATACGGCAAAATAAGTGCCTATGTTTTTCGTGTAGTTTCTCTCAGTGTCATGATAGCGACTTTCAGTGCCTATGTGTTTTTCTTATGATCATCGGCATTTGGCAGCAGTCGTGAAGATATACTGTACATTTCATGGTCGAAAATAGTCGGTGACTAAACGTAGTGAGCCTCCGGCGGTTTTGGGCTCTGATTAAGATCCAATAAAATGTAACCGCTGTGTCAGTGGGGGGGGCTGTCTAGTCGCACTGGAGTGTACGGCTGCACGGGCAAGTCATCAATGCAATCAGAACATTTTGGAGTGGCCGCGTGGATATATGCTGTTTATTGGAAGTTATTAGTGAGCTATAATCACGAACGCCCTCGATATATAATTCTAGACTAGATACAGTTCAAAGTGCTAAGGGTTCGCATACATTTGCTCTCGATGATAACAGATTGTGTAGAACTAGGTTGATGGAAATGTTTTTCTATTGAGTGAGATCGGACCAGTGAACTCAATTGCAAGCATTCTCACCTGTGAGAACTTTTTCAAACTGATTATTCATGTGCCAAAAATCATCAATACTCAGGTGCAAACGAGTTCTAGGGGTTCAAGTACATAATTGAAACATCAAGTCCTCGTATTGAATTGTTAGTTGGTATGGCTGGTGGCAAGGAGCTTTTATTTTATCATATAAAATAGAACTTGCCAATACTATAGCAATTATTAGATTTTTTTTCGTTTTATTTTTCCAAAAACCTTTTATCGCAATTTTGAATTATTCTAGCTAAAAAGCGTTGTTTTCCTCTACGACATTGAGGGTCCACACATGAAACGATCTGATAAGGGTCGTTTTAAATTGATACATGCTGTTGACAACAGTCGGAATATGACTAACTGTAAATTCATCTGTGTACCAATGACTAGTAGATTATTAATATTTCCGCGTGCTAATTCAAGAACACACAGAAACACATATACTTTTCATGGGCAACATTATTACGATAAAACAATTCTTCAAACATGAAAACAATGATAACACTTTTTGTACAAACACTTATTGTTATTTAAACACTTTGATACAAACACCTTGGGTCGTGTTTTTTTCATTACAGCACTTGTGTACCAAACCTTCTGTCCATCTACAGCAACTTTGTACAACACGTTCTATACAACACTTTTCATAACAATTAAAATACACTTGGAACTCGCACAGTTGAAACAGTTAGAGTGATTGGGGCCCCCACCCCCGGAGAGCCGCCTTGGGAAGGGTCCCCCACCCCCCCTGGAGCTGCGATGGAAAAATAGTTGGTGGCACTGCTACGGGTTAGTGGTGGTGTTAGTGCTTGGGTTAGAGATGAGTGAGCGGCTAGTTGGTTAGATTAGTTTATCATAGACCAGTGGATTACGATGTCTACGCATTTCACTCCCCCCTCCTGAAATACGATAGTGGACCATCGTGGCAGGACAATACACCGTTCTCGAGCAACATAGTACCTTGTCAGATATACCACGACATTGCATTTTTCTAAATCACAGTATAATTTCTATACTGTTAGAGAGCGAATTGCAAGCACTTGTGCTCTTGGCACTAGGCGCCTTTCTACACAGTCTTTGTATACGCTCATGTAAAAGGGCCTCTTTACAAAGTGGTAGGCACCCCTTTAATGTGTTTCTTTTCATCCCCCACTATGTTTTTCCACGCAAAAACCTTGGGACCGGGACCACCTCCCTGATATCAAGTCACTCCCCGTTTCAGATTTTAATTTAATAGTTGGTTGGGGGCTTGACTTTTTCACCAGCTCGGGGTGAGGGATGGATTCCAGTTGGTGAAAGCCATCCGCGAGCTGATGTGCACCCCATTTTGCAATCACCTCAATAAATCTCTCAGTTCTTTTACTTTTAGCAGTAGAAGAGTCTGTTCCCCAGTAATATACTGAACCTCCCCCTCCCGTGGCCTATTGCACCTTACACACATTGTAAAAGAAACGACAACATGAGCTTTTTGAAATTTCTATACTGAACTACCTCCTCGATATTCTTGTTCAGTACTACGTTTCGCTTTCCGGTGTAGAAGAAACCATGCGGCCTCTATGCTCGGAATTTGATGTAAAATTCGGGTCGCAATAATTCGTGCACACTCTAGAGGGTCAGTCACGAACGTCACAGCGAGATCTGTTAAGTACGCTTCGCACATTTTGCCAAACGCTGAATTTAGAATGAGCTTGTACAATTCCTTGCACTTTGACTTTGCCCCTAGAAAACGTTTATCGACAAAGTATCCGATAAACGTTTTCAAATAAGGTTTCTGATTAAACTGAAGTACCCTATGTACTTGCGTGATTTGAAGCCATTGTTCACCATCAGTGCAAAGCACATGGTGAACAACGATATTCTCCTTTAGGGTCCCAAATCAGCAATCAGTTTCTGTTTAGGAGGGAGAGTCCATCATCCCCATACCTCAACAAATGACCGATTGTAGGGGGCTCAAACGAGTCCCTGGTCACTGGTCGATGATAAGGGAAAAAAACAAAAATCTTTGACTGCGTCGGTGAAGGGCCAGCGGATGGACCGTCAATTCCAAAGAACCATCCTTGTGGCCGTTGTCCTCGACGGTGTTAATGTCGGGAAACTCACAGGACTCTCAAAGCCATTGATCGTTCCCACACGGCAAAGAGTAGTGGACATTGCCGAGTGGTACAACGAGTTCATGTCCAAGAACACTGCATTTGACTTTACACCGTGTGCTTTGCCCGCTCGGAATCGGTGATAAGACCCGGTCCCCGTGAAAAAACATACCCTCCCTCATTTGACCTGCTCTACAAAACGTTGTTGGTTCTACATCCGTGATTAGGCTAATTTCCTCCCTGCTAATTTGTAAAATAAATCCATTACTAAATGTGCTGTAGAAAAAAATATCCAGAATATAGTCCAAACTCTGAATAGATCTGGTCTTTATTCTTACAGAGATATCCAACAGAGTTAGAACGTCACTGGCCCAAGTACAGTCCTAACAATAATCCCACACCAATATTTTAACAACTCCCGCATTAGCCCCACACCTATTTTCCTTGGCAAACTTCCGGTAAACTCCCTCGACTTGTTCCAGATCACTGGTTTTTTTGGTGAGTGAATGTGAAACAAAACACAAGCTTCCCAAATTGACAAGGTAGTTTCCTCCCTCCGCTTAAAGCGCGAGACGCCAGGGAACAGGTAAAATAATCGTTAATGCCCCAATATACCCCTTTTGCTGGTTTTAATAAGTCCCATACATTTTCACTGTCCCACCTGGAAAAGTGGCTGTTTTTTAAGGCAAGGGAAAAGCTATCAAAATTGTGCTTTTCTGCACTTGAATTAGTTGACTAAGTGATTTGGGGAAAAAAAAAACTT
>CM051256.1:6005017-6070017 GCA_027921565.1 Artemia sinica
TATATATATATGGGCAATAACATGTCAAAAAATTTAAAACAAACAAAACTCGTAAATTAAAAGGGTAATTAAAATCATAAAAAGGAGGAGAACGGCAAACTTAGACAAACAACAAAAAGTAAATTAGTTGGATGTCTTAATGACATCCAACGTATATGAAAGGGATTGCCCCCTCCTCATCACCTCGCTCTTTACACTAAAGTTTTGTAGTTCTTTTAAAAAAGCTTCTTATTGTTCTAATTAAGCGACCCTTGTGTTTCAGGAGCCGTGAATTCGAACAAACTTTCGCGTAAAGAGTGAGGGGATGGGGAGGGGAGAATCCGCTTCATACACGTAATAATGTCTGATCGTTTTAAGTTTTGATGTTGCTCCTTACTTTCAGTTAAAAAAACTTGCTTTTTTATGTAATTTCTGATTTTTTTCCAAATAATGCCAGGAAATCTGGCCCCATCTCCACGGAGAAATCCCCTCCCCATGGAAATATCCTCTATAAAATTGAATCCCGGTGAAAATTTACCCCGGACAATTATCCTTTACAACTCCACGCGTAAAATTGAGACGGAAAAGAGAAAGCAAGACGTATGAAAAGAATTTTGTAAAGGAATTCTGGCAAATTTACTGTAAATAATTTCCCCTGACAAGTTCATCCCCTGGAAACTTCCTTCCTCATGCGAAATTCTCCTGTGGAAACCCCCCCAGCAGAATTTCCCCACCCCCCGAAAATGTATACATACTTACCAATAACAAATACTAAGCGTAAATAATGAGAAAATTTTATAAATTAAAGACTTTTCCCCTGGGGCTCTGGTAAAAAGGGGGCAGGGGAGGGGGCCTAGTTGGCCTCGAATCTTTTTGGTCACTTAAAAAGGGCACTAGAACTTTTCCTATCCGTTCAAATCAGCCCTCTCGCGATATTCTAGGACCACTGGGTCAATACGATCACCCCTGGGAAAAAAATAAACCCGCATCCGGGATATTTCTTCTGGCAAAAAATATGCTAAATCTGATGGTGTGATTTTCATTAAGATTCTATGACTTTCAGGGGGTCTTTCTCCCTTTTTTCGAAAATCAGGCAATTTTTCGGAACCTTTAATGGGTAAGACAAAACTTAATGAAACTTATATATTCGTAACCTTTAGTGAACTTTATATATTTGAAATCAGCATAATAAGCCGATTTTTTTATGTCTATTGGTATAAAAATTCCGTTTTTTAGAGTTTCGGTTACTATTAAGACGGGTCACTCCTTACTTACAGTTCATTACACGAGCCGTTTGAAACGTTCCGAGTAATAGAATCCTTTGAATGTTGATAGCGTTCAAAATATAGCTTTTAATTATTTTAAATACAATTCTGTCGGCCGAAGTCGCTGATTTTTAAGCTGAGGAATGGAATAGGAGACCTATGTCTTTGACACAGGTCATTATGACAATGGAAGTATGTTCAATTTTTAAATAACTTGTTTTTTTCACTTGTTATTCGCAACTAACCGGTATAATCTTCATTAGCCTGTCTTATAAGCCATCTTCACTTTCCATTAGTTTTTCGCGACAGGTACTTTTTTGCCGCTGAGTAACGGCCTGTCGCATAAACTCCCCTTGATTGTATTATTAGGTCATTACCTATTTTTCTTCATGCCTAAGCGGCAAATATAGAAATTTTGGCACTTATAAATAATTCTAGTACCGCACGTGAAAAACAGGTTTATTTAACGTGAATTAACGTGAAAAAATTATTTAACGTGAATTTTCGTTATTGTGGAATTTACTTTGGTGTCATGCTCTCTCGTTCCCTATAAAGTGAGATTGAATATTTACGTTTGATTGTGAGCCTAAAAATTAACCCAAGATCCTTGTCATAGCGTTCCCTCCTAAATCAAGACAAAGAGTCATTATCTATATCTTGCAGGGACGCTAATGTCCATTGGCTTAGGGATCCTTAGAATAGGGAAATGGATCCAGATTGGGTCTCATTATCAAACAGAGGTATATGGTCATAAACAAGGGGGTTTACTGGACAGCTCTTAATATCTGAGCTTTGCGAAGTTTGGCCGAGGATATTAAAATGTATGACTAATGAGGCAATTAAGTCGAGACAAAGGAGATATTACAGCTATGGAATTCCTTATTTCTTAAATGGGGCTTTTTGGATCCAAGATCAATAGACCAAGACAGCAGAAATATAGAGATTATTTTTATTTTTAAAAAAAACTCCTTTTTAGTGACTAAAAATACAATTAAAATCTAACCTAAAAATCTAAAAAAAATCTAAAAAAAATCTAAAAAATCTAAAATCTAACCTAAAAATCTAAAAAAAAATACAATTAAAATCTAAAGGATTTGCGTCCTTTTTAAACACTCAAAATTTGGTATTGCAACAAAGTATAAATACAACAACGGGTTTTCAACGTAATGCCTTAAATTAGGTATTATTTGTTCCAAGACCATACTGCCTTTCTGTGGCAAACAAATAAATGTTCAGATGACGATCACTGTATATGTGGTCGAAATATCCAGACCTTTGTATCTGTTTTCACTGTCTAATGGATGGATTATCCCTGTTTGAACGTTTATTTGTACAACAGCGGGTAAAAAGGGTGGAGCTTCAGCTCACCTTTCTGGAGTACGCTCAAGGAATAATGGGATTCACTTAAGAAAATAAGTTAATGGAGATAAAGCACTGTTATTAATATAGAAACACTGACACTTACCTACTATTTTATTTTTTTGGGGGCGGGGAGCAATATTGGAAAAAAATGGAGGAGGCCCGATAGTAAACAAAACACACAAATTTAGGATTTAAGAGGGACTGGGAGCCAAAAAACGTACATCCCAGCAGAAGTTATAAACGCGGAAGCATAAAACTTTGATATTTTCGTATTCTGATTTATAAGTATTGCCTGCATCCAGTGGCATAATTTGTTAAAATCCTGGGGGGGGGAGGCAAAGTTGGAGCCAATTTTTCCAATCCAAGCGAATGAGCCATATAGTACCGTATAGGCAACTGGGGTCTCAGAGGGAGGAAGGAAAAAAGGTCTGGGGAACAGTTTTCACCTGCCCCATAGCAAATTACGCCCCTGCCTACATCTATATGATAATGTGTATGTACATTCAATATTTTTATGAGTGGATGTATTTTCTAAAATGTCCATTTTAGTCAAAATTACAACTAGGAGAAAATATATAGGCGAAAACCCATTTCACCAAAAATTTATAAGACAATGCTTTGTTTAAGAGTTCTAAAACAACTTTTTCTGGAGGGGGTGGGGCCAAAACTATGAAGAAGAGGGAGGTTTACCTCCCGTGGGCTCCGTCAAATGGTCTTAAATAAGGGCTTTATTTTACCTGCATTTATAAGACCAACTTACGAGTCGGAAAACAATTCGAGAGGAGGGAGTCTAAACAAGGTAACCCCCCAGATATGGATCGACTTTCTATCCATGTTCAAACTGCCTCTTGAGCACAACGTATCTCTTTATACTTCAAATTTTTTTCTTTTTTGCAGATGTCCATCATAGCTTCTACAGTATATGGATCCCTAGACTTGCTAAAGTAATATTGTTAAGACATCAGATTAATTGAAAATTGTATCTGGGGTGTAATCTTGCAATATCTCTAGATATTACTTCACTATTTCATTATCATCATGGATTTTCAGTTGGATGAATTTTCACAGGGCTGAAAGCGGTATTTCTGATGTCAACACCTTGTAATAACTTGAATCAACAATAAATACATCTTTGATTTACATCAGTGTTGTAATGAGACTTAGCCTTATGAGTGATGAGTTATTACGGGGTCAAAATAGAATTTTAATCATCAATGGGTACATGTCGCCACATTTTTAAGGTATTCCAAAGAAACTTGTATACTATCTAAACTTGATAGTATATATATATATATATATATATATATATATATATATATATATATATATATATATATATATATATATATATATATATATATATATATATATATATATATATATATATATATATATATATATATATACATATATATATATATATATATATATATATATATATATATATATATATATATATATTATATATATATATAATATATATATATATATATATATAATATATATATATATAGATATATATATATATATATATATATATATATATATATATATGTATATATATATATACTATCTTTATATGTAAGTAATATATATGTATTTATGTACGTTCTCGAAAACAGCTCCATATTTTTTTGTGAAAATTGATATCTTGGGATATTCTCGCATAAAAAAAAACAATCTAGATAGGTCAGAAGTCTGAGAAAAATTGTTAAGAGCCTTAATTTTGACTTTTGCAAATGACGTCATGTACTATGTTATTACATCATATAAGCATTTCTTATGACATCATATGAATGTTTTCTTACATGATTTCATGCGTAGCATAAATTGCTGAGTTTGCTGAGTTTCCAACGCAACAGTTAGCCTATTTATATAATTTAATGTCTGTTGAAAGGAACAAAAAACGAAAATTTGCAGTTGCAGTTACTATAAATGATGGTTCTCTGGAACCAGCACCTGAAGACAACCTGGACCATCAATTGCGCTACACCAATACGGACATCTAAAGCAAAGGCCATTGCTAAATCGTCTGAAGTAATCAAAATCCAAAAACGTATCAAAAATAAAAAGGAAGAGCAAAGACATGGACGGTTAGAATATATGTGAAAACGGCAATTAGAGCGTGTTAAAAATAAAAATGAAGGGCAAAGACACACGCGGTTAGAAGACATACGACACCGAACAAGTGAGGGAGTCAAAAATGAAAATGAAGAGCAGCGAGTCAATGAAAATCAACCTGGACAGCGAGAATCAAAACGTGTCAAAATTGAAAATGATAGCAATGATGATTGGGCTTGGGATTTTGACATGGATAAAGTCATCAATGCCTACCAAACAAAGGTTCGGCGATATGTCTTTCATAATTACAAAAGACAAGCCGAGGCAAAAGTTAAAGGTCCAATAATAGAACAAATGTAATTTTACAAAGGCACAACTTCTAACTTAAGGTCCATTTGGACGTCATGACATCAAGAAAAGGCTCAAATTGTCTACGTTTAGAAGACAAGCGACAGTGAGAATCTATATATAGAAGCCTGCCGCGTGCCCCATACTTTGTTAAAAAAAAACAAAGGTTCGGCGATACGTATTTCATAATGATGAGAGATAAGCCGAGATCTAACGAACCAAACAAATTGAAAATGATAACGATGATGATTGAATTTTGAATTTTGACATGGAAAAGGTCATCAATACCTATAATACTTTTGAAAATCAAACAATTTTCGGCAATCTGTCATCCTTCATCCCCAGAACGTGCCCTAGTCATCTCGACCTTTCTTTCATTATAGCCTTAGAAAGCGGGATTAAAACAAATTTTTCGTACAGCCTACTGTTTGAAATCCGGTCAGTCAGCCGGGTACCCAGAACAATCCGTAGGCAATTTCTCTGGAAAACATCTAGAAAAACTTAATCCGCTTTTCGGAGCGCCCATGCTTCAGAGCCATATTTGACCACTGTCATCATTGTAGCTTTCAATATTATAATCTTGGTTTGCAGACTTATCTTCCTATTCTTCCAGACTTTTTTTAACTGTGAAAAAACACCCTGAGCCTTGGCTATTCTACTTTTAACATCTTCACTGCTCCCATCGTCTTTACTAATAATGCTACCAAGGTAAGTAAAGTTACCCACCTGATCAATTCTTTTGTTACCCAACGTCACCTTTTCATCTTCAATTATTCCTAGCCTGACTGACTTAGTCTCCTTAACATTTCTTTAAAACCTCTTTCATTTTGCTCACAGTTTCATCTAGGATGCTTAAATCATCAGCATAATCTAAGTCCAGGAGAGTTTTTTCTCCCCATTTGATTTCGTGGTCTCCCATTGCCTTTCCTGTGCTCCTTAGACAAAGTCCATCAAAATGATCCATATAAAGGGGGAAGAACACAACCCAGCTTAACTCCTGATTTAATACAAAACCAGCTGCTAACCTCATTTCCTACCTTAACCGCAGCAGTGTTATTCTCGTACATAGTACTAATCACTTCAATGTATTTTTCTGGTATACCATACAAGGATAAGACCTTTGCTAAAGCTCTTCTATCAACAGAATCGAAATTTTGCTCATAATCTATAAAACTGAGGACCAAAGGTCTTTGAAAACTCAGGCACTTCTCAATTATTAACCTGAGAGTGAAAATTTGGTCGACACATCCCCTACCTTTTATAAAACAGCACTGTTTTTCTCTTAAAACTTTGTCTACAGCAGCTCTCAGTCTAAAAAATATAATATTACTAAGTAATTTGCTACCTTCAGTACAGAATGGGCAGAATTCGCACAAAAATTTCCAATATCTTAATACCATGTTTTCTAAATTGTATATGTTAAGCGTATCCCACATAACAGAAACTCTTCCAAGAGGGATTGGGTCCTAAAATTCCTCTTCACCCAACCCCGTATTTGCCAGTGGGATGACTATCCCAATTTTTAGAATTTGAGAATTTTTTTTTTTGCTTAAACGCTTGATGTCTTCAACACGGGGTTATAAACACAATAAAAAAAAAATCCATTCCCAAAATCTTCGAAATTTTATGAGTTCCAAGAAATTCTTATTCCTGAATCAACAAATTACATTGTAACGCTTGGAAATGTTACGAAAACAGTTAAAAATTGAGAGTTATTGAAAAATATATCTGGGGCCTAATGATGTATATATTTCAACCAGCCATGTACACAGGAATCTATTTTAAAGAAAAGTAAAATCGTATCCCCCTCCCCCCAACAAATAAAATCAGGTAATTCTGTCACCAACGTGGGAAAACTATAAATAATTAGAAATTTCATCCCCCCCCCGGAACATGCCAGTTTGTAATGTCACATCACTATTTTACTATCGTCTTAAATTTTCATAATAATGATTTCCACGTGATTAAATGCTAATCGTTAAATAGATAGTGGTAGAGCCTATCATAGGTGGCGCAATAGCGCTGCCTAAGCAAAGAACGATGTTGGCACAATGTATAATTCATTATTTTTTTTTTTTTTTTGCATGGTTGTTCTTAGAACAGGGCACTTCGTATCGAAGGAGTTGTCATAGAAACTTGAAAAAGGGATCATTTGATTGGAAAATGAAAGGGCTAGTGCCCTTTTTAATAGTCGAAAGTGATCGGAGGGCAACTAACCCCCTTCTCACGCCCACCATTTCCCCAAATACATGCAATCAAAATTTTAAGATATCCATTTTGTTCAACGCAGTTGAAAGTTTTGGAAATTAGGTCTTTGAGGATGATAACCCCCTCAGAGCCCTCAAGGCAAGGGTTGCAAGTTATGCCCTTGGGGCATATAAGGTTCTTAGAGAAAGTGTTGTCGTAGAAACTTCAAAAAGGGCTCATTTGATTGGAAATTGAAAGGGCTAGTACCTTTTTTAATATTCAAAAGTGATTGGAGAGCAAATAACCCCCCTCTCATGCAGACTATTTTTCCAAAAACATCCAATCATAATTTTGAGATATCCATTTTGTTCGACGCGGTTGAAAGTTAAAGAAATTAGGTCATTAAGGATGACAACCCCCCCCCCCACACACACACACAGCCCTCATGGAAAGGGTTGTAAGTTATGCCCTGGGGGCATTTAAGGTTTTTATAGAAGTGTTGTCGTAGAAACTTCGAAAAGGGCTCATTCGATTGGAAATTGAAAGGGCTAGTGTCCTTTTTAATAGCCGAAAGTGATTAGAGGGCAACTAAACCCCTCTCGCGACCACCATTTTCCCGAAAACTTTCAATTAAAATTTTGAGATAGCCATTTTTTTCAACGTATTTGAGAGTTTAAGAAATTGTGTCTTTAAGGATGACAACCCCCCCCCCACAACCCTCAGGGCAAGGGTTGTAAGTTACACCCTTGGGGCATATAAGGTTTTTATAGAAAGTGCTGTCGTAGAAACTTCAAAAAGGGCTCATTTGATTGGAAATTGAAAGGGCTAGTGCCCTTTTAATATTCGAAAGTGATTGGAGGGCAAATAACCCCCTCTCACGCCCACCATTTTCCCGAAAGCATTCAATCAAAATTGTGAGATAACCATTTTGTTTAACGTAGTTCAAAGGTCCAAAAATTATGTCTTTGAGGATGAAAAACCCCCACAGCCCCAAGGGCGAAGGTTGTAAGTTTCGCTCTGGGGGCCTATAAGGTTTTTATAGAAAGAGTTGTCGTAGAAACTTCAAAAAAGACTCATTCGATCGGAAATTCAAAGGGCTAGTGCCCTTATTAATAGTCGAAAGTGACTGGAGGGCGAATGCCCCCCCACGCCCATCGTTTCCCCAAATACTTCTGATCAACATTTTGAAATATCCATTTTGTTGAACGTAGTTGAAAGGTCCAGAAATCCTGTGTTGAGTATGACAACACCCCCCCCCCACAACCCTCAGGGCTAAGGTTGTAAGTTATGCCCCAGGGGCATATAAGGTTTTTTATAGAATGAGTTGTCGTAGAAACTTCAAAAAGGACTCATTCAATTGGGAACTGAGATGGCTAGTGCACTTTTTAATAGTCAAAAGTGATCGGAGAGCCAATCCCCTCCCCCCACACGTCCATCATTTCCCCAGGCACTTTCGATTAACATTTTGATATAACCATTTTGTTGAACGTAGTTGAAGAGTCCGGAAATTATGTCTTTGAGGGTGACAACCCTCCCCCCATAGCCCTGAGGACAAGGGTTCTAAGTTATGCCCTTGGGGCATATAAGGATCTTATAGAAATTTTTGTCGTAGAAGCTACAAAAAGGGCTCCTTCGATTGGAAATTGAGAGGAATAGGGCCTTTTTTATTAGTCAAAAATAATCAGACGGCAAATGCCCCCCCCCTCTCATGCCCATCATTTCCCCAAAGGCTTACAATCAATATTTTAAGATAGCCCTTTTGTTCAGCGTATCATAAAGGTCTGGAAATTATGTTTTTGAGGATAAAAAATCCCCCTAGCCCTCACGGCAAGGGTTGTAAGTTATGCCCTGGGGACATATAAGGTTTTTATAGAGAGAGTGGTCATATAAACTTTGGAGGGGCTCGTTGGATTGGTAATCTGACGCTCTAGTGCTATTTTTATGAGACAAAGTGATCGAAGGGTATCTACCCCCCTCCCCCCACACACGTCGTATTATCCCGAAATACATCTAATAGAAATTTTGAGATAGCCATTCTATTCAGAATAGTCTAAATATCATGTAATAAGGCTTTTGGGGTTGAAACAAACCCCAGAGATTAGGGTAAAAGGTTTTAAGTTATACCCAGGGGGTATTTAAGGCTTTTATGGAAGGGGTGGCTGTTTAACTTTAGAAGAGGCTCAGTCTTTCTCCCTGAAAAAAAAATATGTCAATATAAAACGAACAGAAATTCATTAAAAAAAAAAAATTCCCCTTCAATTCAATTTGTACTTTACTAATTGAATTCAAATTCAATTTGTACTTTACTGAAAAAATTCTTTTAAATTTTTTTCACTTTTATAACTATAAGAAATCAAAAATTAATTAAGGTTTTAAGGGAAAAATATCCGCATATGTATATTAAACTGACAATGCACATTTTTTCAGTAAATTCATTTGAATTTTTTTCAGTAAAGTACAAATTATATTCTGGCTTTTAGAAAGCATGGGGTTTAGAACCCTACTCATACAGGGATGGATCAAGGATTTTTTAGGGGGGGGGAGGCAAAATAGGTTGAACTGATAAATTTCGTTAGGAAAAATTCTAGTTACCGCAAACTTGCGTTAAATAAGTAAATTACACTACGTAAGACTATGCTAAGGGGGCACCCCCTCGCCCCCTGACCACTGCACTCGTATTAATTTTTGCTCGTTTTGAGTTTGACTCTGTTATTTATTTTAATTTATATTTGTTCTGGGTTGCATTTATTTATTGATAATGATTTATAGTAGTTGTATGCTTGGTAGATTATTTGATTCTATTTTTGTTCATTTTTGGTTTAATGGAGTTCTTTACTTTTTTTTGCAAAACTTATGCTATGGGAAAAGTTTGTTTAATTAATCATAGGCATCGCAATAGCGCTGCCTAAGTAAAGAACGATGATGACACAATGTATTGTTTATTTCTTGGTCTTAGAACAGGGCACTTCGCATCGAAGGAGTTGTCGTAGAAACTTCGAAAAGGGTTCATTCGATTGGAAATTGGACTGGCTAGTGCCCTTTTTAAATGATTGGAGGAAATGATTGGAGGACAACTAACCCCCCCCCATGCCCTTCATTCCCCCAAACACATCGAATCAAAATTTTGAGATATCCATTTTGTCCAGCGTAGTTGATTTCAAGATAGAAAATATATTTTTGAGGAGGTCACTCCCCCACAACCCTCAGAGCAAGGGTTTTAAGTTATGCCCTGGAGGCATATAAGAGCGATGTCGGCACAATGTATTATTTATTATGTTTTTTTCGTTTAGACCAGAGCACTTCGTATCGAAGAAGTTGACGTAGAAACTTAGAAAAGGGCTCATTCAATTGGAAATGGGAGTGGCTTGTGCCATTTTTAATAGTCAAAAGTGATTGGAAGGCAGCTAACACCCCTTCCACGCCCACCATTTCCCGAAACACATCTAATCAAAATTTTGAGATAGCCATTTTGTTCAGCGTAGTTGATTTCCAGATAGAAAATTATTTTTTGAGGAGGTCACTCCCCCACAACCCTCAGGGCAAGGGTTTTAAGTTATGCCCTGGGGATATAAGAACGATGTTGGCACAATGTATTATTTATTGTTTTTTTCCTTTAGACCAGAGCACTTCGTATCGAAGAAGTTGTCGTAGAAACTTAGAAAAGGGCTCATTCAATTGGAAATGGGAGTGGCTTGTGCCCTTTTTAATAGTCAAAAGTGATTGGAAGGCAACTAACAGTAGAAAGGCCTCATGAGCTCCCACGAGAACCACGTGGTTTATGGTTTTCTCAGTGAGAATGAAAAAACAGGAATTTTCTCACTTGAACAAACAGGAATTTTCTCACTTTGATGGATGTTTTCTTGGATGGTTATGTGTGTTGGTCAATTTATTTGATGTTTTTCATGGATGTCAACAGCAATTCATGTCTGTTTTATGGTTCGTTGTCAGTGAGAATGAAAAAACAGGAACTTTCTCACTTTGATGGATGTTTTATGGTTCATGGTCAGTGAGAATGGAAAAACATGAATTTTCTCACTTTGATGGATGTTTCAGGGTCGATTTATTTGCTGTTGTTTGTCCAGGTGTAATGACATTGGGGTGATTTACATAATCGGTGGGGGAATTATTGGTTCACGAAGGGGGAATTAAGAAACAAACATGGCTTCATTGTTGTTTGGCTAGCCTAACCTGAGAAATTGATTTACATAATCGGTGGGGGAGAATGTATTGATTCACGAAGGGGGAATTAAGAAACATTATGGTTTCTTTGATCTTTAGGCTAACCTAACCTGAGAAATTGATTTACATAATCTGCGGGGGAATTATTGGTTCACGAAAGGGGAATTAAGAAACAAACATTATGGCTTCTTTAATCTTAGGTCTGAGGGATAAACGTTCTTTAGGTCAGAGAGAAAAATTAATATTCTATTTTTAAATAGGGCTTCATTGATCTTTAGTGTCAGGAATTACAAATGACATCACTTGTTATCTTGGAATTATGCGGGAGTCTAAAGAGATAGAAATTCTATTTTTAAATACGGCTTCACTGAGCTTTAAGTCAGAGAGATAAATTGATATTATAACGAAACCTTAATAGTGTAGCTAGGAACATTTATGAGATGAAGAGATTAACGTAGGAAAGGGTTTCCTAGAAATTTGAAATGTGTCAGCGCAGGGATGCCAAAAACAAAAGGAACATACTGAAATTTCTTTTAGGGGATTATTTGGGTGAAACCGTTTTAGACAGGTTATGGAATTATTTATGTGAAACAGTTAGAGACATTTTAAAAGATGATTTAAAAGATGATTTTAGAAGAGGTTTTGAGTGTGGTCGTTATAATACACAAGTTCCATTTGAACAGTGTTGTGAGGTCCCGTACCACAACCCCAAAGGGTTCCAATCCCCCCACCCCAACCCCGAAGGAACCCCCAGTCCTCAAAGGTTCTCCGGATTCCCAAAGGGCCCCCGGCGCCCCAAAGGCTCCTGAGCCACCATTTTAATACTTTTTAAGGCTTTATTATATCTTTTCAGAACAAATTATTATTTTAGGGAATTATTTCGGCGAAACAGTTAGAGACATTTTAAAAGATGATTTTTGAAGAGATTTTAGAAGAGGATTTGATGGTGAAACTCTGAGGTCGTTATAATACACAAGTTCCATTTGAACAGTGTCGTGAGGTCCTCTACCCCAACCCCAAAGGGTTCTGATCCCCCCACCCCAACCCCGAAGGAAGCGCCCGGTCCTCAAAGGTCCCCCCAAGCTCCCAAAGGACCACCCGGCCCTCAAGGGTCCCACAGACCCTCAAACACTCTCCCCGAGCCCCGTCTTTCGTTGATGAGTGTTGTCTGAAACTTATGATTTGGGATATGTAAATTACTATTTCGGACTTTTCTGAGCTAGATTTCTTAGTCTTTCGTTGGTGTGTGTTGTCTGAAACCTATGATTTGGGATGGATGGATTGCAATTTTTGACTTTTCTGAGCTGGATTTCTGAGCCGTTCATAGGCATGTGCTGTCAGAAAATTATGATTTGGGATGTGTAGTTTGCAAGTTGGACTTTTCAGAGCTATGATTCTTAGTCTCTCATAGGCGTTTGTTGTCTGAAACTTCTAGTTTGGGATGAATAGTTTGCTATTTCAGGCTTTTCTGAGCTAAGGTTTCCTAGTATTTCGTAGGTGAATCTTGTCTGAAACTTATGATTTGGGATATGTAAATTACTATTTCGGACTTTTCTAAGCTAGATTTCTTAGTCTTTCGTTGGTGTGTGTTGTCTGAAACCTATGATTTGGGATGGGTGGATTGCTATTTTTGACTTTTCTGAGCTGGATTTCTTAGCCGTTCATAGGTGTGTGTTGTCTGAAACTTATGATTTGGGATGGTTAATTTGTTGGGATGTGTGGGTTGCTATTTTTTGACTTTTCTGAGCTGGATTTCTTAGCCTTTCGTAGGTGTCTGTTGACTGAAACCTATGATTTGGGATGGTTAATTTGCTATTTTTGACTTTTCTGAGCTAGATTTCTTAGCGTTTCATAGGTGTGTGCATTCAGAAAATTATGATTTGGGAGGTGTAGTTTGCTTTTTGGACTTTTCAGACTTAGGATTCTTAGTCACTCATAGGTGTTTGTTGTCTGAAACTTCGAGTTTGGGATGAGTAGTTGGATATTTCAGATTTTTCTGAGCTAAGGTTTCTTAGTATTTCGTAGGTGAATGTTGTCTGAAACTTATGATTTGGGATATGTAAATTACTATTTCGGGCTTTTCTGAGTTGGATTTCTTAGTCTTTCATAGGTGTGTGGTGTCTGAAACCTATGATTTGGGATGAGTGGTTTGCTTTTTGGACTTTTCTGAGCTGGAATTCTGAGCCTTTCGTAGGTGTGTGTTGACTGAAACCTATGATTGGGATGTGTAGTTTGCTATTTTTGACTTTTCTGAGCTAGGTTTCTTAGCCTTTCATAGGTATTTGTTGTCAGAAAATTATGATTTGGGATGTGTAGTTTGCTATTTCAGGCTTTTCTGAGCTAAGGTTTCCTAGTATTTCGTAGGTGAATGTTGTCTGAAACCAATAGTTTGGGATGAGTAGTTTGCTATTTTTGACTTTTCTGAGCTAGGTTTCTTAGTCTTTCGTTGGTGTGTGTTGACTGAAACCTATGATTTGGGATATGTAGTTTGCTATTTTTGACTTTTCTGAGCTGGATTTATTAGCCTTTCATAGGTGTGTGTTGACTGAAACCTATGATTGGGATGAGTGGTTTGCTATTTTTGTCTTTTCTGAGCTAGATTTCTTAGCCTTTCATAGGTATGTGTTGTCAGAAAATTAAGATTTGGGATGTGTAGTTTGCTATTTGGACTTTTCAGAGCTATGATTCTTAGTCCATCATAGGCGTTTGTTGTCTGAAACTTGTAGTTTGGGATGAGTAGTTTGCTATTTCAGGCTTTTCTGAGCTAAGGTTTCTTAGTCTTTCATAGGTGAATGTTGTCTGAAACCTATGATTTGGGATATGTAAATTACTATTTCGGGCTTTTCTAAGCTAGATTTCTTAGTCTTTCGTTGGTGTGTGTTGTCTGAAACCTATGATTTGGGATGGGTGGATTGCTACTTTTGACTTTTCTGAGCTGGATTTCTTAGCCTTTCATAGGTGTTTGTTGTCTGAAACCTATAGTTTGGGATGACTAGTTTGCTATTTTTGACTTTTCTGAGCTAGGTTTCTTAGCCGTTCATAGGTGAGTGTTGTCTGAAACCTATGATTTGGGATATGTAAATTACTATTTCGGACTTTTCTGAGTTGGATTTCTTAGTCTTTCATAGGTATGTGTTGTCTGAAACCTATGATTTGGGATGTGTGGGTTGCTATTTTTTGACTTTTCCGAGCTGGATTTCTTAGCCGTTCATTGGTGAGTGCTGTCTGAAACTTATGATTTGGGATGGTTAATTTGCTATTTCCGGCTTTTATTAGCTAGGTTTCTTAGCCTTTCATAGGTGTGTGTTGTCAGAAAATTATGATTTGGGATGTGTAGTTTGCTATTTGGACTTTTCAGAGCTAGGATTCTTAGTCCATCATAGGTGTTTGTTGTCTGAAACCAATAGTTTGGGATGAGTAGTTTGCTATTTCAGGCTTTTCTGAGCTAGATTTCTTAGCCTTTCATTGGTGTGTGCTTTCAGAAAATTATGATTTGGGATATGTAAATTACTATTTCGGACTTTTCTGAGTTGGACACTTCTAAATTTTTCCGTAGAAGATAGGAAAAGTTATACTATGATTGTGATTATTTTCCATGAAGATAAAAAGTTATACTTTGATCGTGAATATTCGAGTTCTATTCTGAATTTTACCAAAGAACACAATTCAATTCTAATTTCCCCAATAAAAAATTTAAAGTTCAATTCTAAATTTTTCGGTGGAAGATAGAAAAAGTAATACCATACGTGTGAATATTTTCCCGGAAGATAAAAAGTTCTAGTTCAATTTAAAATTTTCTCAACGAAGTGAAGAAGAATTCAAGTTCTCTTCTGAATTTTACCAAAAAACACAATTCAATTCTAATTTCACCAGAGAAAATAAAAATCTTCCACTTCAGTTCCTTATTTCACAAAGACATAAAGAACTTTAAAGTTCAATTCTAAATTTTTCGGTGGAAGATAGAAAAAGTAATACCATACTTGTGAATATTTTCATGGAAGATAAAAAGTTCTAGTTCAATTTAAAATTTTCTCAACGAAGTGAAGGAAAGTTCAAGTTCTCTTCTGAATTTTCTCAATGAAAAAGAAATTAGTCATTGATCATTTCTATTTTTCCAAATAATATAAAAATTTTCCACTTTAGTTCAGATCTGGCTCGAAGAGATGAAAAATTTAAAATACTGTTCCAAATTTTTCACTGAAGATAAAAAAGTTCAAGTTCTCTTCGGAATTTTACCAAAGAACACAATTCAATTCTAATTTCTCCAGAGAAAATAAAAATCTTCCACTTCAGTTCTTTATTTCACAAAGACATAAAGAAATTTAAAGTTCAATTCTAATTTTTCGGTGGAAGATAGAAAAAGTAATACCATACTTGTGAATATTTTCCCGGAAGATAAAAAGTTCTAGTTCAATTTAAAATTTTCTCAACGAAGTGAAGAAAAGTTCAAGTTCTCTTCTGAACTTTACCAAAGAACACACTTCAATTCTAATTTCTCCAGAGAAAACAAAAATCTTCCACTTCAGTTCTTTATTTCACAAAGACATAAAGAAATTTAAAGTTCAATTCTAATTTTTCGGTGGAAGATAGAAAAAGTAATACCATACTTGTGAATATTTTCACGGAAGATAAAAAGTTCTAGTTCAATTTAAAATTTTCTCAACGAAGTCAAGGAAAGTTCAAGTTCTCTTCTGAACTTTACCAAAGAACACACTTCAATTCTAATTTCTCCAGAGAAAACAAAATCTTCCACTTCAGTTCTTTATTTCACAAAGACATAAAGAAATTTAAAGTTCAGTTCTAAATTTTTCGGTGGGAGATAGAAAAATTAATACCATACTTGTGATTATTTTCACGGAAGATAAAAAGTTCTAGTTCAATTTAAAATTTTCTAAAATGAAGTGAAGAAAAGTTCAAGTTCTCTACTGAATTTTACCAAAGAACACAATTCAATTCTAATTTCTACAGAGAAAACAAAAATCTTCCACTTCAGTTCTTTATTTCACAAAAGACATAAAGAAATTTAAAGTTCAATTCTAAATTTTTCGGTGGAAGATAGAAAAAGTAATACCATACTTGTGAATATTTTCCCGGAAGATAAAAAGCTCTAGTTCAATTTAAAATTTTCTCAACGAAGTGAAGAAAAGTTCAAGTTCTCTTCTGAACTTTACCAAAGAACACACTTCAATTCTAATTTCTCCAGAGAAAATAAAAATCTTCCACTTCAGTTTTAAGTTCCCCAAAGAAATAAAGAAATTTAAAGTTCTATTCTAAATTTTTAGATGGAAGATAGAAAAAGTAATACTATGACTGCGATTGTTTTCCATGAAGATCAAAAGTTTCACTTTATTTATAATTTTTCTTAAATTCAGTTCTGATTTTTCTCAAAGAGATGAAAAATTTAAAGTTCTGTTCCAATTTTTTCATAGAAGATAGAAAAAGTTGTACATTGATTGTGAATCAACATGAAGGTAAGGAACTCCACTTTAATTCTGAGTTTTCTCGAAGAAGTGCAAAATGTTCAAGTTCTCTTCTGAATTTTCTTAAAGAAGTGAAAAAAGTTAGCTCAATTCTGAATTTTACCAATGAAAATGAAACAACCTTCCACTTCAGTTCTTAATTTCTCAAAGACATAAAAAATTTAAAGTTCAGTTCTAAATTTTTCTGTAGAAGATAGGAAAAGTTATACTATGATTGTGATTATTTTCCAGTGAAGATAAAAAGTTTCACTTTAATTCTAATTTTCTTAAGTTCACTACCGAATTTTTGCAAAAACTATAAAAAGGGCTCAATAGATTGAAAATTGAAATGGCTAGTGCCCTTTTTACTAGTCGAAAGTGATTGGAAGGCAACTAACACCCCTTCCACGCCCACCATGTCTCCAAAAACATCCAATCGAAATTTTGAGATAGCTATTTCTTCCACGCAGTTTAAAGTTCAGGAAATTATACCTTTTATTAGAACACTCCCCCCACAGTCTTCAGGGCAAGGGTTATAAGTTCTGGGGGCATATAAGTTATTATTGAAATCTTTGTCGTAGAAACTTGAAGAAGGGCTCATTCGATTGGAAATTCAAAGGACTAGTACCCTTTTAACAGTCTCGAAAGTGATTTGAAGGCAACTAACCCCTCTCTCTCGCCCACCTTTGCCCCAAACACATCCAATAAAAATTTTTTTATACTCATTTTATTCAACGTAGTTGAAAGTTTTGGGAATTTGGTATTTCAGGATGACAACACCTCCACCCCCACAGTCCTCGGGGCAAGGGTCGTAAGTTATGCCCTGGGGGGTATATAAGGTTTTTATGGAAAGCGATGTTGTAGAAACTTGCACTTTTAATAGTCGAAAGTAATTAAAGGGCAACTAACCCCCCTCTCATGCCCACCATTACCCCAAACACATCCAATCAAAATTTTTTTATACCCATTTTGTTCAACGTGGTCGAAAGTTCTGGAAATTAGGTCTTTTAGGATGATAAACCCATCAGAGCCATCAGTGCAAGGGGTGTAAGTTATGCCCTGGGGTTATATAAGGTTTATATAGAAAGTTGTTGAAGAAATTTCAAAAAGAGCTCATTTGATTGGAAATTGAAATTGCCCTTTTTAATAGTCGAAAGTGAGCGGAGAGTAATTAACCCCCCTCTCACGTCCACCATTTCCCCAAACAAATTCAATCAAAGTTTAGAGATAGCCATTTTGTTCAACGTAGTTGAAAGTTCCGAAAAATTATTTATTTAGGGATGACAAACCCCCCAGAGCCCCCAGGGCAAAGGTTGTAAGTTATTCCCTGGGGACATATAATGTTTTTTATAGATAGAGTTGTCGTAAAAACTTCAAAAGGGGCTCATTCAATAGGAAATTGACAGGGCTAGTGCCCTTTTTAATAGTTGAAAGTGACTGGAGGGTAACTAACCCCCCTCTCACGCCCACCATATCCCCAAACACATCCAATCAAAATTTTCAGATAGCCATTTTGTTCAACGTTGCAGAAAATTCTGGAAATTAGGTCTTTGAGGATGACACCCTCCCCCCCCCCAGCCCTCAGGGCAAGGGTTGTAAGTTATGCCCTGGGGGCATATGTGGTTTTTATTGAAAGCTTTGTCGTAAAAACTTCAAAAAAGCTCATTTGATTGGAAATTGAAAGGGCTAGTGCCTATTTTATTAGTTGAAAGTAATGGGAGAGTGACTAACGTCCCTCTCACGCCCACCATTTTCCCAGACACATCCAATCAAAATTTTGAGATAGCCATTTTGTTTAACGTAGTTGGAAGTTTTGGAAATTAGTTCTTAGAGGATGACAACCCCCCTCACAGCCCTTGGGGTAAAGGTTTTAATTTATGCCCTGGGGGCATATAATTTGTTTTTAGAAAGCGTTGTCATAGAAACTCAAAAAGGGCTCATTCGATTGGAAATCGAAAGGCCTTGTGCCCTTTTTAATAGTCAAAAGTTATTGGAAGGCTTGACATTTTTATAGTAATTTTTATAATGTATTATTTTGTTTTTGTTGTTGTTGTTTAGACCAGGGCACTTCGTATCGAAGGAGTTGTCGTAGGAACTTCGAAAAGGGCTCATTAGATTGAAAATAGAAAGGGCTGATGCCCTTTTTAATAGTCGAAAGTGATTGGAGGGAAACTAATCCCCCTCCCACGCCCACCCTCCCATTTGCCTTTATGTTTAGAAACTAAATGTTGCCTTAAGATTAAATCAAAATGCACTGTGTTAATGCTAATTCCCAATAAGGCATCTCAGCAGTATTCCAAGAACAACTGAGGATATTATGTTCAAACTTTCGGGCTGCTTCTACTCTTAAAATTTAACCAAATCAAAAAGCATAAGTGTATCCAAGCTATCAAAGAAAGTAAACAGATTTTTTTGCTAACGGTATCAAGTTTTCCATTTCAGGTCAACTAGAGGAGGTATGAAACTAAATTAAACACTACTGTTTGTTTCCAGATTTTTAAAAGGGTGTATGTTGCTAAAAATTGCTGAAAATTTTTCTCCAGCAAACAAACAGCAGGCCAAACTATAAATTCTTAAAAAACGAAACGATTTAAAGTATTGATTTTTTTTCCCTGAAAAGACTATGTCAATATAAAACAAATAGAAATTAACTAAAAAACTTTTTCACAAAATAAGTTTTTCAAAGAAAAGTAAAGAACTTAATTAAACAAAAAATGAGCAAAAATAGAATCAAATAATTTACCAAGCGTGAAACTACCACAAATCAGCATCGATGAATAAATGAAGCCCAAAACGAACAGAAATTACAATAAATAACCGAGTCAAACTCAAAACGAGCAGAAATTAACATAAGTTGGGGTCAAAACCCCTATGTCTTCTCAAGGCCAGAACATAATTTGCACTTTTTGCATACGGAAAAACTGCAAGAACATAATTTGACATGTGGAAGATTATTATGGTGCTAAGTGATTTTTAATGAAATGACGCATTTACTTCTAATTAAATAAAAAAAATAAGTTTTTTTTAACTGAAAGTAAGGAGCGAAATTAAAACTTAAAACGAATAGAAATTATTCCGTATATGAAAGGGGCTGTCCCCTCCTCAATACCTCGCTCTTTACGCAAAAGTTTTGTATTGTTTTAAAAAATAAAGTTGTGTGACAGATTCAAACTTTAGCGTAACGACCGAGGTATTGAGGAGGGGCAGCCCCTTTCATATACGGAATAATTTCTGTTCGTTTTAAGTTTTAATGTCGCTCCTTACTTTCAGTTAAAAAAAAACCTTGTTTTTTTTATTTAATTTCTGAACGTTTTTGAATTAATGCAGCTTTGATTTTGGCTCACCGGACATGAATAATTCAAACGAAATTTGCATATTAATTTTACTTTTTTGGCTAAATGGCTTTCTCGAAATTTTGTTCTGACGTAACTTAGGAATTAAGTTACGTTACGAACTTCTATGTTCGTATGCTTTATTACGTATATTATGGAGTTTGTCCCCTAGTTGATACCTTGGTCTTTACGCTAAAGTTCGAATTGTGTTCGAATCACAAATCCCTGAATTACAAAGGCCGGTTAATTAGAATAGATAGCTCTTTTGAAACTACTAAAAAAAACTTTAGCAAAAAGGGCGAGGTATTGACTAGGGGGTGAACCCCCTCATATGCGTAATAATTTCTGTTTGTTTTAAGTTTTAATGTTGCTCCTTACTTTCAGTTGAAAAAACTAGTTTTTTTATTTAATTTCTGATCGTTTTGAAATAATGCTGGGAAATCCGGCGCCCCCTTCATAGAAATGTCCCTTCCCCCAAGGAAACATCCTCCATGTAAGGATACTCCCCCGTAACCCCCTCCTCCGACACCCCCCCCATCAGAAAAAAATCCCTCCTGAAACGTCTTTATACTTCCCACTAACCAATACTATATGTAAACAATGGGCAAAGTTCATAAGTTCCAGCCCTTCCCTCGGGAACTGTGGGGGATTAAGTCATCCTCAAAGACATATTTATTGAATTTTCGACTATGCTGAACAAAATGACTATCTCAAAATTTTGATTGGGTTACTTTGGAAAAATGAGTGTGGGAGGGGGCCAAGTTGCCCACCAATTGTTTTGGTCACTTAAAAGGGCACTAGAATTTCCATTCAAATGAGCCCTCTTACGATATTCTAGGACTACTGGATCGATACGATCACCCCTGGGGAAATAAATAAATAAAATAAATAAATAAATACGGATCCGTGATCTTTCTTCTGACAAAAAATACAAAATTCCATATTTTTGCAGATAGGAGCTTCAAACTTCCACAGTAGGGTTTTCTGATACACTGAATCCGATGGTATGATTTTCATTAAAGTTCTATGGCATTTTGAGGGTGTTTCCCCTCTTTTTTCTAAAATGAGGGAAATTTTCTCAGGCGCGTAACTTTTGATGGGTAAAACTAAACTTAATGAAACTTATATATTTGAAATCAGCATAAAAATATTATTCTATTGATGTATCTCTTGGTATCAAACTTCCGGTTTTAGAGTTTCAGTTACTATTGAGCCGGGTCCGCTCCTTACTTACAGTTCGCTACCACGAACTGTTTGAAAGGCAATTGAAATACTAGTAAAAAACTAAGATGTATAAAACGAAAGTAGCAAAATATTAAAGCAAACAAAATTATTAAAAGATACTTGAAATAATAATAAAAAATGATAAAATATATAAACAAAATAGTGAAAGATGAAAA
Source organism: Artemia sinica (assembly GCA_027921565.1). Lineage (NCBI taxonomy): Eukaryota > Metazoa > Arthropoda > Branchiopoda > Anostraca > Artemiidae > Artemia > Artemia sinica. Next base: position 6,026,590 of record CM051256.1, read on the forward strand.
CAAACACAAAAAGCAAAGAAACTAAAAAAAGCCGCGAGACTTTAAGATAATGCATCGAAGTTTTAAATTTAGGTGCATACCAAAGAGAAAAACTAAGCGCAGGAAGAAAACGTAGGGAATGGAATACTACTGAGAAAAAAAAACTGGGATATACTTTTACACAAACGTGACCACTATATACGATAAATGGATTACAAATCTTCGGGGGCAACTGAAAAAATGATCCAGAAAGGGATTGACAGCCAATTTGTAGGTGAAATATTCAAAGTAAGTGCTTCTATTAAGAGATCCTGTGTAGCCCCCCCCCCAAATATACCAAAGTGTTGATCATATTCAGTAAAAGGACCAGCAACCTTTTGTAAAGATTGATTTCCATTTATATTATGGAGTAACTGAGGCATGTGCTTTTTGCTATAACAATTTTAAACTCACATTAAGAATAAGTGTCCCTGATTTCAACACCGGATTGATGCTCACTATATTGATAGTAAATAGTTCGACCGGTACTTGCTAAGAATCCAGTAGTCACGCGAGAAAGACTGCATCGAGAAAGACTGAGACGCTACATGAAAATCAGGTTTCTCTAACTTGTGAGATGTTGCTCACTCCGTGACAAAGATTTAAACTTTAGTTTTTTGGGGTTGAAGGGGCAAAAAAAGGTACCTAGGTTAGGTTAGATTACGTATTTAATATAAGCTATGCTTTACCCCCACCCCCACCCCAATGTGCAAATATATAGCTTAAATTCATTTCTGAACTATTATATTTTCATCCTATTTTGTTTTATTTCATTAGCATTAACGAAACTTCACTTCTCGCGTGACCAACCAAACAGTGACTTCACTTTGTCATCCGTTAGTGAGTTTATGCATATTAACTTCTTTGCGAATGGTCAGCAAAATACTAGTCACTACTCTACCTACGTAAGCGCTGCAATGTAAGTTCTTAAGCGGTAATACGCCTCGACGTTAATTCGGGAAGTTACGGTCTATTGACAGATATACTTAGACTTATATCTTACCCCACTGGTTTGCACATAAGAGCATTTTTCTACAACAAACTCTTGGATGATGTGAACAAAATATCTTCCAAGGCCATCCTATGTAGCGCTGGATCCTTTTAGAGACAACCCCCGAGAGTTTTGATTAAAAATCTTGTTTGTATACTTCTTATTCTACTAATTATCTCGTACTTAATTCAGTACCGCATGAGAAGTAAAATGTAGTTGCAATATTTATACAAATCTATTCAATTCGTCATTCATTTTGACAGTACGAATGCAAAGCTTATCCTAGTGAGGAAGCTTCTGCGCGTGCCACAGAGGATGCTTCATGTGGGTATGCTGGTCGGTAGCTGGCAAAATGACGTCCATGTGACAAGCTCTTTCTTCTACTGAGTTATGGGTGTGGATTTTATTCATTCATAGGAATCAGTTGGGTGTAGGTATAATATTCAAATATCTGCATAATTCTATTTGATAGCTGCCTTTCTGGAAATGAATATTTACTTGAAAGCTATAGTCAAGCGGCTGAAACGGAGACTGAATTAAGACTTATACAAAAAGCATAATATCTTAAGCTGACTCACTGTCCTCTTACTGATAGACCTCGAAGAGTGGATGTCAACACCAATTTCTGTTCTTAGGACTTGGAAGTAGGATTGCATGTATATTTTCGGTACTTACTAATAATCCGGTAAACATGCGGGAAAGACCGCATCAAAATATCAAAGATTGTATATGAAAACTGGTTTTTGCTGGCTAGTGAGGACTAGTTCTACAGTCACAAAGGTTTAAACTTTAGTTTTTGGGGTTGAAGGGGCAAAAAAAGGTACCTAGGTTAGGTTAGATTACGTATTTAGTATATGCTATACTTTACCCCATACCCATAATGTGCAAATATATAGCCTTAATTTGTTTCTAAGCGATTATATTTTTATCATATTTTGTTTTATTTCATTAGCATTAACGAAACTTCACTTCTCGCGTGTTTACCGGTACTATATTTTTTAGCCCTGAGTTTGATTGAAAAGTGTTCATTGGCTGGGTTATCATGAGTGAAAGACGGAACTTATGGCATTTTCAGAAACATTGCAAATCAAAGAGTAAGGGAAATCTATAAGGGTACTTGTCGGCCATTGGAAACACATCCAAGACGTGAAGTTAGGTTAATCCTAATGAATAATAACAAAATATGATGATAAAATAATACTTTACAAACAAAATTATGGAAACCTAACTTAACACCCACCCCCACCCCTAATGTGTAAATATATAGCCCAAATTATAAAAGTCCAATGCATTGTATCACTCATCGCTTGTTTTTGTAGCTATGAAAACGGTTTTCTGATATGTGACCTAAGCGTAGTTCTTGGATGTGTTTCCAATAAACGACAAGTACCTCTATAAAAATCGAATCTCCGGCTATTACAAACAGCAGCGCCTCTTTCACTGAAGCGTCTAGTGACTTCAGTTAAAAGGTAGACAATTTCAAAGAGAATCGGATAATTGAGATTATTAAAGTCTATTTTATAGGGTGAAAGCTGTGAATAGATAATAATTAGTCAGGGTTATTTTTTTAGACTCAAGATCTGGTCTTAACAAAGTCTACCTAGGTTAACTTGAAAATATTCTGGCAGGTAAAGCAGACTTGTAGGCTGGTACTGATGATAAATTTGTAATTTTATCATTACCCTTGAGTTCCATTTTTTTTTTAAGTGAGATTGATATCACACACGCTTTAACTAATCGTGCTCGTTCAAACGGTTTAATCTGTTCTCCCGTATCTTGTTTTGTTCCGTTTTCTGTGTTATGTCTGTTATGTCACCAATTGGGGAAAGGGCGGAGACTATTGCTCATCCAGATTTCAAAATTATTTTTTTTTATGTATCTTCAATAAAATAATCAAAAGACCTTCCCTTCCAAATTTTCGCGAATTAGCACTATTGCTCCTTTTTTATTTTCAGAAACAGTTCTTTTTTCTTTTTCTGTATTTTTCAGAAATATGTTCTTTTGGCATCATGTTCTTTTTGACAATTAAATAAAAAAACAAGTTTTTTCAACTGAAAGTAAGGAGCAACACTAAAAATTAAAACGAACAGAAAATATTACGTATATGAGGGGGTTTGCTCCCTAGTCAATACCTCGCTCTTTACGGTAAAGTTCGAATTTTGCTCCAGTTCTTTAAGAGTGACCTCTGAATCACAAAGGCCGTAAATTAGAGTAAATAGCTGTTTTAAAGTACTAAAAAAACTTTAGCATAAAGATCGAGTTATTGACTAGGGAGCGAACCCCCTCGTATACATAATAATTTCTGTTCGTTTAAGTTTAATGTTGCTCCTTACTTTCAGTTGAAAAAACTTTGTTTTTTTTTGTTTAATTTCAAATCGTTTTTTAAATAATGATGGGGAATCCAGTGCCCCCGCCATAGAAAAATACCTTCCCCCATGAAAAATTCCTCCATGGAAAGAACCTGCCACGTAACCCCCGACCCCCAACCAGAAAAAATCCCCGCTGAAAACATCTATATATTTCCCAATAACCAATACTATATGTAAACAATGGGCAAAGTCCATAGCTTGCAGCATTTCAGTACTTTTCAGCACTATTAAATTTTTCGGAACAAAATGGCTGTCAAAAAATTTTGATCGGGTGATTTTGGGAAAAAAGTGAGGGTGGGAAGGGGCCTAGTTACCCTCTAATATTTTGGTCACTTAAAAAGGTCGCTAAAAACTTTCAATTTTCATTTGAATGAGCCCTCTCGCGATATTCTAGGACTACTGGGTCGATACGATCACCCCTGGGAAAAAAAATAGATAAACACGCATCCATGATCTTTATTTTGGCAAGAAAATCCAAAATTCCACATTTTTGCAGATAGGAGCTTAAAACCTCTTCAGTAGGATTTTCTGATGCGCTGAATCTGATGATGTGATTTTCATTAAGATTCTATGACCTTTCGGGGATGTTTCTCCCTTTTTTTGAAAATATGTCAAATTTTCTCAGGCACTTAACTTTTGATTGGTAAGACTAAACTTGATGAAAATTGTATTTTTGAAATCAGCGTAAAAATTCAATTCTTCTGATGCATCTATTTGCATCAAAATTCCGATTTTTAGAGTTTCGGTCACTATTGAGCCGGGTCGCTCCTTACTTACAGTTCGTTACCACGAACTGTTTGATACTTTTAAGGACAGAAAAACATCTTTGTACAGCCAAATGGACACTTACCTTAGACCTTGAGATCCTTTTATGCCTCCATAGGCAAACAAGGCAATTAGAAGGAGTCTACAGTATTCGTGGTATCCTGTTCCCAGGGCCAGATTTACAGTTTTTGCGCTCATATGCCCAAGCGTTTTTGCCGCTCCGTTTTTGTGAAATTTTTGGGAAATCCATGAGAATTCTGGGATAGTGGAAGAACCGAACAGGACGCAACTGACTAGCCAAAAGTAATGAAAGAGGGAGGAAATGTCGAACTCTCAGCTGCCATTCTTGAGAGACATATTACAGTTTATAAATGTTTACGAAATTCCTGTGTTCTTTTAAAATCACTTTTCTGCTGCAGAGTGAACCTGGCACTTTGATAAATCATATCAGTCTAGTTTTTATTAAGAAAAAATCTCCCAGTTATAATTTATTGCACCCCTGACTTTGTGCGCTCCTACGCCCAGCCCTATTGGGCCTATTGGTAAATCCAGGTCTGTCAGTTCCCGCCAATATACCAACCCATTCAGGTTGAAGTAACGTGTTACGAGTGCTTCCCATGCTCGGTGTGTAAGGGATTTCACTTGACGCCAATAAAAATAAATAGCTTAAATGTATTTTTTAGTAATTCTCCTCTTAAGTAAAGTTTGCAATATAAGCATAACTCCTTTAGAGCTGGCTCAAAGTCAAGATGCTTTACTCTCCATCTTATCAGATATATAATATGATCCCCACCCGATCCAAGGCGATGAGATCGACTTATTTCAAGCACCTAGGCAGGAGTTCTTTGGAGTCCACCATATTTTCGGAGAGTGAATAAATTTCAAAAAACTTTGAATTAATTTATTTCCATGAAAATCATAACAAATTATAGGGAAAACGGTAAAAATATAATAATATCGTGAAGAGGGGCACGAATACAAAGTTTTGACACCGGAAAGCAACAGTTGGCCACTATTTATTCACAACTGGTAATTCTTTATTTTTTTGAATATCAGAGTGACAAGAACACCCCTTCCCGGGCACAAAGGTTAGGATCGAAGCCCTAAAAGACAAACACAACAATTAGTGAAGTATCGCCCAGCCGAACTGACAAAAATTAACGACAAGCATAAATTTAAATTTGAAAATTGGATTTGAATTATAGGTTCATATTTATTTGACCCACAGTCTAAAATTTACCAAAAGCATGCGTCATTTTATTTTTTAAAAAGTATGCAAGATTAACCCAACATTCACACAGATGCTTGTTCCAGTGTCGTTAATTGTGACCTTAAAGAAAACACAATTATCCTAAATGTTCAACAAACACAACAAGAAAGAACCAAACTATGGGTTGAGGTAGAAATTGGAGAGAATTAAGGTTTCTCTTCTCGTATATTAATAATTGACAGCTAGAGGTTACTATTATTTTATTTAGGAATCTTCATTTAATATTCAGCCGTTTTTCTTTCTTTTTTTTTTGTTGCTCAACGTTGTCCGTTGCATTAAAAAGGAGAGAAGTCTATGCCTTCTATACTTTTCAACAAGACAATCGGAGATTTGGCTACGACTCCAAAACACGTGTTGTGAATTAAAACATGCCTTATATGACCCTAGAATAGAACTTCCAAATTCCTTAGTGAAACTCTTACTTAAAAAAGAAAACAATATCGATTCAAGCTTTAAAATCTCAGACCGAGGAAAAATTCTATGTGATTCAAGCCAGATTTGAAGCGAAGAAGTAACTTGTCACAGAGATGAAAAGCTTTCTACAACGACCAGTAACGAAGAAGAACTACCTTACAGACAAGTTTACACTGAAGAGTATTCGCTAACCTTCTTGTTGCCGTTTTACGCAGGAAAAGTGATATTTGCGAATGACTACGGTATGTCAACAAGCACAGCAATAAATAATGCCGCAAATCGTGCCATTAAGAGAATACTCCAACAGTCAGTAGCTACGTAGAATATCTTCCAGATAATTTCGTCCCCAAAGATCATTGTTAGCCCCGTTAGAAAAGGAATAGGAACGTTTATATGGTAAAAGTGGTAGTTGCCAAGGATTGATGGCATATCACCAAGCCAGTGATAAATGGTGCTACGAATCGTGCCATGTTGAGCGACATTTCAGAATATGTTGCCCCCGAAGAGTCATTGCTAGCCCCGTTCTAAAAGGAATAGGGAACGTTTATATAGTAAAAGTGGTAGTTGCCAAGAACTGATGGCATATAAGCAAGCGGGTAATAAATGGTGCTATGAATCGTGCCATGTTGAGCGACATTCCAGAATATGTTGTCCCCGAAGAGTCTTTGTTAGACCCGTTCTAAAAGGAATAGGGAACGTTTATATGGTAAAAGTGGTAGTTGCCAAGGACTGATGGCATATCACCAAGCCAGTGATAAATGGTGCTACGAATCGTGCCATGTTGAGCGACATTCCAGAATATGTTGTCCCCGAAGAGTCTTTGTTAGACCCGTTCTAAAAGGAATAGGGAACGTTTATATGGTAAAAGTGGTAGTTGCCAAGGACTGATGGCATATCACCAAGCCAGTGATAAATGGTGCTACGAATCGTGCCATGTTGAGCGACATTCCAGAATATGTTGCCCCCGAAGATCATTGTTAGCCCCGTTAGAAAAGGAATAGGAACGTTTATATGGTAAAAGTGGTAGTTGCCAAGGATTGATGGCATATCACCAAGCCAGTGATGAATGGTGCTACGAATCGTGCCATGTTGAACGACTCTCCAGAATATGTTCTCCCCGAAGAGTCTTTGTTAGACCCGTTCTAAAAGGAATAGGGAACGTTTATATGGTAAAAGTGGTAGTTGCCAAGGACTGATGGCATATCACCAAGCCTACGAATCGTGCTACGACTCGTGCTATGAATCGTGCCATGTTGAGTGATTCTCCAGAATTTGTTGTCTCCAAAGATTTATTGTTGACCTCATTTTAAAAGAAATCGTTGCTTTTCATATGGTGAAAATTATAGTTGCCAAATACTGGTAACATATCATGAGTGCAGCAATAGGGAATGCCGTAAATGGTGCCTAAAAACCATGCTGCAAAAATCAGTAGCCACGTAGAACGGCCTTACAGAAGAGGTTTTCCGCGAAGAGGCATTGTTAGTTGATTTTTAAAAGGAATTATAGCCGTTTATATGGTAAGAATTGCTTAAGACTGGCGGTATGTCATCAAAGACAATAATATATGATGTCACAAATTGTGCAATGAAAATGAAGCAACTTAAAAGTTCATTTTACTCTGATTGAGCAAACTAAACAAAGAAAGTCCTGACTTACGTTTGAAAGAACTGAACCAAAACATATTGAACTATATAAAATTATTATGTTACTTCACATTTCTAATCATGACTTTTAAATTTTAGAAAGAAAGACTTTGTCATTCATATTCTTTGGATTCAAATAATTCTTTCGCAAAGGGTATTAACGGAAATTAAGTTAATGATTTTAACAGGTAGATTCGACTTATTGAAAAATTTCACAGATGAAGGTAAATGGGAATGAAACGTTAGATGATCCAAACGGAAGGATCCCCACCGCTCTAGCTAATTAGCTTCCTTTTGCATTATCCTATTTTGATTTTACACTTGAGTTGAAATTTAGTAGAAAATACCGAAAAACACCAAGTCTAACATTGACTGATAGAGAATATGACACAGGGACCTGAATTTCTGATAAATTGATGTTAATCATGATTGAGCGATGAAGGGAGGGTATTCATGCAAAAAAGTGTTTGACCGTCATATATCGCGGCGCTATTGCATGGATACTAACGACTTCCTGAATTTGAGGGAAAACTATCGATTCTTTTTTCATTGTCCAATCCCCTTATTAATAAAGAGAAAAAGACAGATTACATGGAGGTGACAGGAAGAAGCAGAAAAGACGTGCAAAATGGAAGGAACAAAGTACTCGTAATAATTTTTTTTTACCATTTTTTTTTTCAAATTTCATACGGGCAAAATAAGTCTAGACAGCAAATAAGTTTTTGGAGGGGAGACACACTGGAATAACAGCACATGGGCAAAATATATTGGATATGCAGAAAAATATTTATTCATCTTAATCATTCTCAGCAGGCAAGGGCTAAAAATGTTTCTCAAAATGGAAGTAATTTTGAACAGGCAAGGGCTAAAAATGTATATCCAAATAGAAGTAAAGAGCGATACTAAAAATTAAAACGAACATAAATTATTCTGTATACTTAGCTGCATACGTGGCCCTCCTTCTCAGCCCCCCACTCTTTACGCAAAAGTATTTAACTGAAATCCTTTTTGAACGCAAGAAATATAGTTAGCGCGTAATTCTAGACGTTTTACTTACCAAATATCTTTAAAAAAAAAACGGAATGAAAATTTTTAATGTTTAAAGGTAATGCATATCAATAAATCCATTAGTTCTTGAATAAGTTTTATTCCTTAAAAAAATTTTAATGTTTAAAGGAAATGCATATCAATAAGTCCATTCCTTCTTGAATAAGTTTTATTTCATTCCAAATGCCCTAGTGTTTCAGTATTTTATCTTGAAGTATTGGGCGCAAAAAAAAAAAATGTAGCGCGAAGAGTTGGGTAACACCTCCCCTTATATTCAAAATTACCTCCCCAAACCTTATGTTTAGGGGAGGAGATGAGAAGACAAAAAAATTGTGTTATCCCGAAATATTGTTTAGCCCGAAAATGAGTTCCAGAAGAGGGACACTAAGATTTTCCTGAAAAGGTTGGGTCAAATATTTGCCAGAAGACCCCTGTATAAAGACAAACACAAACTTCAATTTTGATTTGTGGAAAATCTGTCAGAAAAATTCCCAATCGGAAATACATATTCAAAGTATTTTTGTTCATCCTTTTTTATGAAGATGGTTTGAGTGTCCTAGATAAAAATGTTAGCAAAATGAATAAAAAGTTGAAGGTCTTAAGAGTTCAAGCGGCAAATAAACTTACTCGGAATAGGTACAAGGGGCCTCACTCACCTGGGCAGTATCATTAGTAAAGATGGTGGAAGTACTGAAAATGTAATAAGTAGAATAGCCAAGGCTTAGGGGGCTTTTTCCCACTTGAAAAAAGCTTGGAGAAATTGGAAGATAAGTCTGGCACCTAAGCAAGGCTGTATCCTTGGGGGGGGGCAGGTTTGAACCCCCCTCCCTCGCCCAAAATTGTTGTTGTACTCGTAAAAACGTAACAAAAATGCATTTAACCGCAAAAAAACTACCCCCCCCCCCCCCCCGAAGAGAGATTCTGGATACGCCCTAACAACTTTTAGTTGAGTATTGTAAGCAACATGTCATGACAGTAGTAAAGTATGTCTAAGGGCAGTTATACGTACTTTTCAAACTCACTAAATATCAAAGAGCAAGCTGTGAAACCTGTGGCTCAATCCAACCTTCTAGAGCTATAATTGAAAAATGGCTTGACCACGTTTTACGGATGACAGATTTGCAAAGATTGTCTTTCTGGCCGTTCATCTTGGAACAAACGAAAAGAAGGTTTTCCTCTAATGAGGTCGTAAGAATTCATAAGAAAGTAAAATAAAAGTTCAAAATAGGGATAAAATCCTTTTTAATAGACAATGTATGGAAATTCACAAAAAATACCAGATATTTCGGTCACATATACAGTGACCGTCATCAGTAGTAAAACTGATGACGTTTTATCAGTAGCTACTACTGATGACGGTCACTGTATATGTGACCGAAATATCTGGTATTTTTTGTGAATTTCTATACATTGTCTATTAAAAAGGATTTTATCCCTGTTTTGAACTTTTATTTTATCGTCATGGGAAGGCAGTGTGGTCTCCGAAATTATCTACTTCATAAGAAAGAATTCAAAGGGGATTGGAACTACATGGGAAGAGGGTAAAGAGTGAAGCTTTGAACATATTAAGGTGGAGGGAGTGCGTGCTTCTCTGATGGCCCCATGCCTTTATTGCTGTAGTGAGTTATTCGTAGAGATAGTAGTAAATTAGTACGCTGAAAGATCCGTGGCGCCCAAAAACAGGATTATAAGCTCGGTGTCTCCAATCGGCTTGAAAATTCCGTTCATAAGTTCCGGGGCCAGGTGGACCCCTATGAAGAAAAGAATGAAGTTGATTTTTAGAGCATCGATTTTCGGTGCCCAAATTTTATTTTATCTCTGAGAGACTTGTAAGTTACAGGGCTATGTAGGCCTCAATGAATGCAAAAGTTTTTGTTCTTTCGACATGTGACAACAGAAAATGGGGGAAAAAAAATATGTTTTCTCCGATTAGCTAGAAATATTATATCCGATTAGCTAGATATATATTTCGTCGTAATGACTTAAGTAGGAACATATTTGCTTTGTCTCTAGATCAGCTTGCAGCTTTCTCGGTATATACATTGGGAAAAACGGGCCTAAGAGGAGAAAATATTTTTTTAAAAAATCATTTGTATCAATTCCCGACATCCCAAATGGGCATCAATTTTCTCTTGTGTGCATGAAATACTCGGGGTAAGTAGGTTGAACTAACGACACATCTTAGCAAGTACATGTTCCGCCACTTAGACAGGGTCAATATCGATTATCTAGTTTTTTAAATTTTTGCCATGATGTGTTCTTTACTGCAGTTGTGTTTTTTGTTGATCTTTCTGAATTTTCATCCGTCCTAAATGTCGTTTTGCAGTCTCTTCTTTCACTATTGATGTAACTCCTATTATATTCTGCCAGACGAAGGAGGTATGGCATATTAAGCGATGTTGGTTTCACAGTGAAGACCACGGAGAGACGCATCAATAAGGTTTTTGTCATTGGCGTGAGTTAGTTTGTCTATCTCTACTCCTCCTCGAATGGTACCAGAAGGGTCATGCATGTGCAGGACTTACAAGTGTAAGGACTGCAATTAAGATGAAAGTGAATGGCTCTAGTGGAACCAAGCAGTTTTACAAAACATCGGCCGATGTTTCAAAGCTTTTGGTAAGGCCTACTCGAGATATAATATAGCTTATAAGCTTAGTGTACATTTCTCTTATCAGGGAAACCATATTGGGTGTTCTGCTAAATTGAAGTAGAATGTACCACTGGTGGATCCAGGGGGCCGGGGACCCTCCCCTAAAGATTTTTCTGACGTCCTCTTATCCTGTTTTTTCTTTTTTTAGAATAAAATTGTCAATTTGGTCAATTATTGCCACCTTTGTCACATTGCCCCCCCCCCAGATTTTGTTCTAGATCCGCCCTTGGAATGTGACAGGAATTCTCTTCAGATGAGGTTCGCCCGTTTGAAGTCTATGAAAAAGTGGCAAATGCTGCGGTCAAGCTCAAGGTGTTGTTGTATGATCTGTTGGACTGTGAAAATCTGGCTAGCCGTCATATCTTTATTCCCAATCAGAATATAACAATATGCATAAACATGCATATCTTTATTAATAAGAGAAAGCGGACTAGCGTTGACTTAGTCAACAGCGATGGCAGCAAAATTAGTGAAGTTGGTGGATGCACTGAAGATGTAAAAGTAAAAAAATTTGAAAGAATAGAATAATAAGCCTTCGAGCTAAGACTATAATTAAATTTAAAAAACAAGTGTTTTCAACTGGAAGTAAGGAGCAACAATAAAACTTAAAATGAACAGAAATTATTCCGTATTTGAAGGGGTTCACCCACTCGTCAATACCTCGCTTTTCACGCTAAAGTTCAAATTTTGTTACGATTCTTTAAGAATGACCCATGAATCACAAAGGCCGTTTGATCAGAATAAATAGCTCTTTTGAAAACACTAAAAATACTTTAGCGTAAAGAGCGAGATATTGACGAGGGGGTGAACCCCCTCATATACGTAATAATTTCTGTTCGTTTTAAGTTTTAATGTTGCTTCTTACTTTCAGTTGGAAAAAACCTTGGGTACTTGTTAAGAATCCGATAAAAACGCGGGAAGAATCGCATATAGAATATCAATGATCCTAATGAAAAACAGGTTTCCGCTGCATAGTGAGGTATTGCTCACTCTGTGAAAGATACTTAAACTTTAATTTTTTGGGGTTAAAGGAGCAAAAAAAGGTGCCTAGGTTAGGTTACGTATTTAATATATGCTATGTTTAACACCCCCTCCCTAATGTGCAAATATATAGCCCAAATTTGTTCATAAACTATTATATTTTCATCCTATTTTGTTTTATTTCATTAGCATTAACGAAACCACTTCTCGCGTGTTTATCGGATTCTTAACAAGTATCAAAACTTGTTTTTTTTTTTTTTATTTAATCTCTGATCATTTTTTTAAATAATTCTAGGAAAGCTTCATGGAAAATTCTCTTCTACCATGAAAAATTCCTCCGTGGAAAGATCCTCCCACGTAACCTCCTCCCCCCCCCCAAATGATGGGTAAGACTAAACTTGATAAAACTTGTACATTTAAGATCAGCATGAAAATCCGATTCTTTTGGTGCATCTATTGATATCAAAATTCCGGTTTATAGAGTTTTGGTTACTATTGAGCCAGTCGGGTCGGTCCTTACTTACAGTTCGTTACCACGAACTGTTTGATATTGGAAGCCATAGGAATGTCAGTGCCTATGTTTAGCTCTCAAACTTGGGCACTTTGAAAGGTTTAGGGGGAAATGTTAAGTTTTTTTCCGGGGGAATTATCTAAGGACAGTTTAAGATATTTGTTTGACTGGCCGTATATAAAACAATATAAATGTGGTTCGATCCCAGTTTACTTGGCTACTATAAAAGAAATCTAAGATGGCTAGGCAGTGTTTCAAAGGTTAAGAATTATAGATTCCCAAAAATCGTGATTTTTCGCCACTTAACTGGGATCAAACAAAAACGGGTAATCCCAGAATGGGTGGGAAGAATTTGTAAGACAGTATATGAAGGGAATCGGAACTTAATAGGAGAGAGTCAAGAACTGATTAGGATGGACGAAGAGTAGGAATGTTTTATTTATTTACTTTCTATCTTCTTTTCCCTTGCTTCCTCGAACGAAAGAGGCTCAAGTTGTTTTATTTACAAAGATATTCCGCATTGGCCGACAGAGAGCAGAGTTCTTGGCCGTACATAGCTAAATAAAAAAAGGAAGACGAAGTAGGAGACAGCAGAGGAGGCCACTCCACTGAAAAAACACATCAGGGTGCTTGGGAGAGGGCTCATTTAGTTGAAATTGAAAGTTCTAGTGCTAATTTTCGTTCCAAAAGTCTTTGGAGGGTAAAAACCACCTCTGTATGCCTTTTTTGCCCCTTAGCACCCCTGGCATTGGATCAAACTTTCAGATAGCCATCTTACTCAGAATACTTGAAAAGTCTGATGTATGTGGTTTACCTCGGGCGGTGACAGCCCCAGGAGAACGCGCCTTAAATTATAGCAGTTGTCATTTACTCACAGGTAGGCATTTCAGATTCAACCCACTAGCTTTGGCTGAGTAAAGAGCGATGCGTCTATTGTGTGTTTTCTCCCTGGCCATTTATTCTGGAAAGGCTGGTCACAGAAACTCGACAGGGGATTCAATCTGTAACAAATTTAAATTTCTAGTATCCTTTTTAAGAGCTAAAAGTAAGCGTATGGAATCCGGTGCTCTTCTTATGACTCTCTCCTTGATATCCGTATGGCATATGATCAAAAAAAAAACAAAAAAAAACGCCCAAATCCTGCAATTGGCTCCAAGGCCGTATCCAGGGGGGGGGGGGGGTTACCCGGTTTGAACCCCCCCCCCCCCGAAATTTTTGACCGACTCGAAAACTGAGTCAAAATTAGTGAAACCTAGGTAAAATCAGTAAAATTAGTCGAAAACTGAGTCAAAAATTAGTAAACCCCCCTCCCCAAAAAAAAGAAAGTCAAAAATTAGTAAAACTCCCCCTGAACAAAAATCCTGGATACGGCCCTGATTGGCTCACATAAACAGGTATGTGTGAAAGAATACAGGTTCAGAGATAGAGTGGCAATTGCCCCAAATTATGAAAATCGTCTATTCTTCATATTTAGTAAAAGGGGTCGGTACATTGGACTCGTTAGAACCAAAACCTTGCAAAGAATTCAGTTTTGTGTAATTGAAGGTGGAAATTGGTACCGTGACCTCCCATACCCCCAGCCTCCTAACTGCCCTTAATGGGATTGGATAAACATTTTGAAACCACTGCTACTCAAAGCTCTCAATAAATATACCTTCCGGGAGGGTATATCCCGCGTGACCCCTGGAGGAAGCGGCCCAATTTATACACATTGTCCATTTTTCACGGAAATTGTTTAATAGAATCTTTGGACATTTACACCCTGTTTGAAGGTGGATCTTGAGAGGGGTCCCAATGTGACAAGGGCAAAAAAAACAGAATGAGGGTACCAGAAAATCTTGTGGCCCAAGGCAAGTCCATGCCGGGATGGTGAACCCCCATCCTTTGCTTCCCAGCCCAGTAGCAATAAAAATAGCTAAGATAAAAAAAAAGTTTTTCGGTCGTCTAAGGGCTTGGCTAGGTAGCTAGGTCTTAGGAGGCAATCATGGCAAAAGGAGAAATAAACACGGACAATGCTCGATCCATCCAGACCGAGAGGAGTTACTGTACTTGGAATAGTTTCGATTGCCCACAACAAAAGAAACTGTCGGACTTGGAATAACTTTGGTGAGCCCAGACCAAAATGAATCACCAGCATATTCTATAATAATAATAATAATAATCTGTATTTAAAAGCCAATTAAAGCTTTATATTCTCCATCAGTCGACTTGACTGTAAAAATTAAGCTTCCTTATAATTTGCACCTCTCATTTGAATTCTGCTGCGCTTACAACTTCGATGACGATTTCAAAACTGATTATTTATGCAAGATACTAACTTATTATTTATATAATTTGAGCAAATTGCGAAAGATTTTGTTGTGAAAGTAGAATAAGTCCTATGCAATGGTACATCCTTATTGCTATACTGAAACAAGTGGATTCACACGCTCATCTGATCAATTAGCATTGGAACAGCCTAATCAAAAATTCTCCTCAAACCCTGGTTTATGATTTCCTTATTGTATTAAAACCCGAATGTATAATGCACACATTTATTCATCAATTAAGAACCAAAGTCAATCCACGTACGTATCCTTTACCCTTATCATTTGTTAGGGGCAAAATATGTAAATTCCTAATTAGTTAAGAAGCAGATTTTGACATTTGCTTTTGAAAGTAGCGATGTAGATCGTGATATGGCATCTTAATCAGAGGCAGTCGCGACAAAAACCGGGGTGGAGCATTGCAAAATCGATCCTTGGGTTTTTGAAGATTAACCAACAGATTTTGACCGATGTTTGTGTACCTGAAAATAATTGATAACATTGTAAAAATAAAGTGAATTGATATAATATAAAAAAAACATGGTGAACTGGAACTTCATGTCTGTGCAAACTCCAGGCGAATCTCCAGCATGTTTATTGGGGGGGGAGGGAAGAAGGGTCCATATCTGGATAGTCAAAGGGCATGGAATGTATAATATTTTTTTCTCCACATTATTGGGGGGCAGCTGCCCCCCCCCTTTGCCATCCCCAAACGAAACGCCTGGGTATCAGAAGCCATATTTATTTTACGATCATATAGGGGGTAATTGAATTAAGATTAAATTAAAATTGTGATGAATCTTATGCATAGTTTCAGCAGGTCTTCTGTTTTGTCTCAAGGCTTGGTGATCGAGTTAAAGCTTTCAGGAAAATTTTTATTTTTGGGAGAGGAGGGGATAAGGGTCTTAAAATATTTGTTGGAGGAGGGAAAGAAACTAATTCTTCTTCAACTTTCACAAAATATTTTGTAATGTAAGCTAGTTTTCTAGTTTTATTTCATTTCATGCCTGTCGACCGATACGCTCTGCT
Organism: Artemia sinica; assembly: GCA_027921565.1. Lineage (NCBI taxonomy): Eukaryota > Metazoa > Arthropoda > Branchiopoda > Anostraca > Artemiidae > Artemia > Artemia sinica. The sequence goes on from CM051256.1 coordinate 6,042,584, forward strand.
GCGAGTTTATAAGTAGCGTTTCACTGAAAATACTGCAGAAACATTTAAAAACATTTTTGTTTTGTTTTTTAACGATCATACAAGATACGAGGTTAGAAGGAGGTGGCACCAACGCATTAATTAGGCACAATATAATTAGCGTTTCACTGAAAATACTACAGAAACATTTAAAACATTTTTTTTTAACGATCATATAAGATGCGAGGTAAGAAGGAGGTGCCACCAACGCATTAATTAGGCACAATATAAGTAGCGTTTCACTGAAAATACTACAGAAACATTTAAAAACATTTTTTTTTTGTTTTTAACGATCATACAAGATACGAGGCTAGAAGGAGGTGGCACCAACGCATTAATTAGGCACAATATAAGTAGTGTTTCACTGAAAATACTACAGAAACATTTAAAAACATTTTTTTTTTGTTTTTAACGATCATACAAGACACGAGGTTAGAAGAAGGTGGCACCAACGCATTAATTAGGCACAAAATAAGTAGCGCTTCCCTGAAAATACTACAGAAACATTTAAAAACATTTTTTTTTTTAACGATCATACAAGATACGAGGTTAGAAGGAGGTGGCACCAACGCATTAATTAGGCACAATATAAGTAGCGTTTCACTGAAAATACTACAGAAACATTTAAAAACATTTTTTTAACGATCATACAAGATATGAGGTTAGAAGGAGGTGGCACCAACACATTAATTAAGCACAATATAAGTAGCGTTTCACTGAAAATACTACAGAAACATTTAAAAACATTTTTTTGTTTTTAACGATCATACAAGATATGAGGTTAGAAGGAGGTGGTGCCAACGCATTAATTAGGCACAATATAAGTAGCGTTTCACTGAAAATACTACAGAAATATTTAAAAAAAAATTTTGTTTTTAACGATTATACAAGATACGAGGTTAGAAGGAGGTGGCACCAACGCATTAATTAAGCACAATATAAGTAACGTTTCACAGAAAATACTACAGAAACATTTTAAAACATTTTGTTTTTTTGTTTTTAACGATTATACAAGATACGAGGTTAGAAGGAGGTGGCACCAACGCATTAATTAAGCACAATATAAGTAACGTTTCAATGAAAATACTACAGAAACTTTTAAAAACATTTTTTTTAACGAACATACAAGATACGAGGTTAGAAGGACGTGGCACCAACGCATTAATTAGACACAATATAGGTAGCGTTTCACTGAAAATACTACAGAAACATTTAAAAACATTTTTCTTTAACGATCATACAAGATATGAGGTTAAAAGGAGGTGGCACCAACACATTAATTAAGCACAATATAAATAGCGTTTCACTGAAAATACTACCGAAACATTTAAAAACATTTTTGTTTTTAACGATCATACAAGATATGAGGTTAGAAGGAGGTGGTGCCAACGCATTAATTAGGCAAAATATAAGTAGCGTTTCACTGAAAATACTACAGAAAAATTAAAAAAAAAAATTTTGTTTTTAACGATTATACAAGATACGAGGTTAGAAGGAGGTGGCACCAACGGATTAATTAGGCACTACTACAGAAAATACTGCAGAAACATTTAATAACATTTTCGTCTTGATTTTAACGATCATACAAGATACGAGGTTAAAAGGAGGTGGCACCAACGCATTAATTTGGCACAATATAAGTAGCGTTTCACTGAAAATACTACAGAAACATTTAACAACATTTTGTTTTTGTTTTTAACGATCATACAAGATACGAGGCTAGAAGGAGGTGGCACCAAAGCATTAATTAGGCACAATATAAGTAGCGTTTCACTGAAAATACTACAGAAACATTTAAAAACTTTTAATTTGTTTTTAACGATAAAAAAAGATACGAGGTTAGAAGGAGGTGGCACCAACTGATTAATTAGGCACAATATAAGTAGCGTTTCACTGAAAATACTACAGAAAAATTTAAAAACATTTTTTTTAACGATCGCACAAGATACGAGGTTAGAAGGAGGTGGCACCGACGGAATAATTAGGCACAATATAAATAGCGTTTCACTGAAAATACTACAGGAACATTTAAAAACATTTTTTTTTGTTTTTAACGATCATACAAGATACGAGGTTAGAAGGAGGTGTGACCAACGCATTAATTAGGCATAATATAAGTAGCGTTTCACTGAAAATACTACAGAAACATTTAAAAACATTTTTTTTTTGTTTTAACGATCATACAAGATACGAGGTTACAAGGAGGTGGCACCAACGCATTAATTAGGCATAATGTAAGTAGTGTTTAACTGAATATAGCCTACTACAGAAACATTTAAAAACTTTTTTTTGTTTTTAACGATCATACAAGACACGAGGTTAGAAGAAGGTGGCACCAACGCATTAATTAGGCACAAAATAAGTAGCGCTTCACTGAAAATACTACAGAAACATTTAAAAACATTTTTTTTTAACGATCAAACAAGATACGAGGTTAGAAGGGGGTGGCACCAACGCATTAATTAGGCAGAATATAAGTAGCGTTTCACAGAAAACACTACAGAAACATTTAAAAACTTTTAATTTGTTTTTAACGATCATACAAGATACGAGGTTATAAGGAGGTGGCCCCAACGCATTAATTAGACACAATATAAGTAGCGTTTCACTGAAAATACTGCAAAAACATTTAAAAACATTTTTGTTTTGATTTTAACGATCATACAAGATACGAGGTTAGAAGGAGGTGGCACCAACGCATTAAGTAGGCACAATATAAGTAGTGTTTCACTGAAAACACTACAGACACATTTAAAAACATTTTTTTGTTTTTAAAGATCATACAAGATACGAGGCTAGAAGGAGGTGGCACCAACGCATTAATTAGGCACAATATAAGTAGCGTTTCACTGAAAATACTACAGAAACATTTAACAACATTTTTTTTTGTTTTTAACGATCATGAAAGATACGAGGTTACAAGAGGTGGCACCAACGCATTAATTAGGCACAATATAAGTAGCGTTTCACTGAGGATACTACAGAAACATTTAAAAACTTTTTTTGTTTTGTTTTTAACGATCATACAAGACACGAAGTTAGAAGAAGGTGGCACCAACGCATTAATTAGGCACAATATAAGTAGCGTTTCACTGAAAATACGGCAGAAACATTTAAAAAACATTTTTGTTTTTATTTTAATGATCATACAAGATAGGAGGTTAGAAGGAGGTGGCACCAACGCATTAATTAGGCACAATATAAGTAGCGTTTCACTGAAAACACTACAGAAACATTTAAAAACATTTTTTTTTGTTTTTAACGATCATACAAGATACGAGGCTAGAAGGAGGTGGCACCAACGCATTAATTAGGCACAATATAAGTAGCGTTTCACTGAAAATACTACAGAAACATTTAACAACATTTTTTTTTGTTTTTAACGATCATAAAAGATACGAGGTTACAAGAGGTGGCACCAACGCATTAATTAGGCACAGTATAAGTAGCGTTTTACTGAGGATACTACAGAAACATTTAAAAACTTTTTTGTTTTGTTTTTAACGATCATACAAGACACGAAGTTAGAAGAAGGTGGCACCAACATATTAATTAGGCACAATATAAGTAGCGTTTCACTGAAAATACTGCAGAAATATTTAATAACATTTTTGTTTTGATTTTAACGATCATACAAGATAGGAGGTTAGAAGGAGGTGGCACCAACGCATTAATTAGGCACAATATAAGTAGCGTTTCACTGAAAACACTACAGAAACATTTAAAAACATTTTTTTTGTTTTTAACGATCATACAAGATACGAGGCTAGAAGGAGGTGGCACCAACGCATTAATTAGGCACAATATAAGTAGCGTTTCACTGAAAATACTACAGAAACATTTAACAACATTTTTTTTTGTTTTTAACGATCATACAAGATACGAGGTACAAGGAGGTGGCACCAACGCATTAATTAGGCACAATATAAGTAGCGTTTCACTGAGGATACTACAGACACATTTAAAAACTTTTTTTGTTTTGTTTTTAACGATCATACAAGACACGAGGTTAGAAGAAGGTGGCACCAACGCATTAATTAGGCACAAAATAAGTAGCGCTTCACTGAAAATACTACAGAAACATTTAAAAATATTTTTTTTTAACGATCATACAAGATACGAGGTTAGAAGGAGGTGGCATTAACGCATTAATTAGGCACAATATAAGCAGCGTTTCACTGAAAATACTACAGAAACATTTAAAAACATTTTTTTTAACGATCATACAAGATATGAGGTTAGAAGGATTAGGCACGAACACATTAATTAAGCACAATATAAGTAGCGTTTCACTGATAATACTACAGAAACATTTAAAAAAAAAATTTGTTTTTAACAATCGTACAAGATAGGAGGTTAGAAGGAGGTGGTGCCAACGCATTAATTAGGCACAATATAAGTAGTGTTTCACTGAAAATAATACAGAAACATTTCAAAACATTTTGTTTTTTTTTTGTTTTTAACGATTATACAAGATACGAGGTTAGAAGGAGGTGGTACCAACGCATTAATTAAGCGCAATATAAGTAACGTTTCACTGAAAATACTACAGAAACTTTTAAAAACATTTTTGTTTTGATTTTAACGATCATACAAGATGCGAGGTTAGAAGGAGGTGGCACCAACGCATTAATTAGGCACAATATAAGTAGCATTTCACTGAAAATACTACAGAAACATTTAAAAACATTTTTTTTGTTTTCAACGATCATACAAGATACGAGGCTAGAAGGAGGTGGCACCAACGCATTAATTAGGAACAATATAAGTAGCATTTCACTGAAAATACTACAGAAACATTTAAAAACCTTTTTTTTTGTTTTCAACGATCATACAAGATACGAGGTTAGAAGGAGGTGGCACCAACGGATTAATTAGGCACAATATAAGTAGCGTTTCACTGAAAATACTACAGATACATTTAAAAAAAAAATTTGTTTTTAACGATCATAAAAGATATGAGGTTAGAAGGAGGTGGTACCAACGCATTAACTAGGCACAATATAAGTAGTGTTTCACTGAAAATACTACAGAAACATTTAAAAACATTTTTTTTTAACGATCGTACAAGATACGAGGTTAGAAGGAGGTGGCACCGACGGAATAATTAGGCACAATATAAGTAGCGTTTCACTGAAAATACTACAGAAACATTTAAAAACTTTTTTTGGATTGTTTTTAACGATCAAACAAGACACGAGGTTACAAGAAGGTTGCACCAACGCATTTATTAGGCACAAAATAAGTAGCACTTCACTGAAAATACTACAGAAACATTTAAAAATATTTTTTTTTAACGATCATACAAGATACGAGGTTAGAAGGAGGTGGCACTAACGCATTAATTAGGCACAATATAAGTAGCGTTTCACTGAAAATACTACAGAAACATTTAAAAAAAATTTTGTTTTTAACGATCGTACAAGATAGGAGGTTAGAAGGAGGTGGTGCCAACGCATTAATTAGGCACAGTATAAGCAGTGTTTCACTGAAAATACTACAGAAACATTTCAAAACATTTTGTTTTTTTTTTGTTTTTAACGATTATACAAGATACGAGGTTAGAAGGAGATGGCACCAACGCATTAATTAGGCACAATATAAGTAGCATTTCACTGAAAATACTACAGAAACATTTAAAAACATTTTTTTTGTTTTTAACGATCATACAAGATACGAGGCTAGAAGGAGGTGGCACCAAAGCATTAATTAGGCACAATATAAGTAACGTTTCACTGAAAATACTACAGAAACATTTAAAAACTTTTTTTTTGTTTTTAACAATCATACAAGATACGAGGTTAGAAGGAGGTGGCACCAACGGATTAATTAGGCACAATATAAGTAGCGTTTCACTGAAAATACTACAGATACATTTAAAAAAAAAATTTTGTTTTTAACGATCATAAAAGATATGAGGTTAGAAGGAGGCGGTACCAACGCATTAACTAGGCACAATATAAGTAGCGTTTCACTGAAAATACTACAGAAACATTTAAAAACATTTTCTTTTAACGATCGTACAAGATACGAGGTTAGAAGGAGGTGGCACCGACGGAATAATTAGGCACAATATAAGTAGCGTTTCACTGAAAATACTACAGAAACATTTAAAAAAATTTTTTTTGTTTTTAACGATCATACAAGATACGAGGTTAGAAGAAGGTGTGACCAACGCATTAATTAGGCATAATATAAGTAACGTTTCACTGAAAATACTACGGAAACATTTAAAAACTTTTTTTTTTGTTTTTAACGATCATACAAGACACGAGGTTAGAAGAAGGTGGCACCAACGCATTAATTAGGCACAAAATAAGTAGCGCTTCACTGAAAATACTACAGAAACATTAATTTTTTTTTTTTAACGATCATACAAGATACGAGGTTAGAAGGAGGTGGCACTAACGCATTAATTAGGCACAATATAAGTAGCGTTTCCCTGAAAATACTACAGAAACATTTAAAAACATTTTTTTTAACGACCATACAAGATATGAGGTTAGAAGGATTAGGCACGAACACATTAATTAAGCACAATATAAGTAGCGTTTCACTGAAAATACTACAGAACAATTAAAACATTTTTTTTGTTTTTAACGATCGTACAAGATATGAGGTTAGAAGGAGGTGGTGCCAACGCATTAATTAAGCACAATATAAGTAGCGTTTCACTGAAAATACTACAGAAACATTTAAAAACTTTTTTTTTGTTTTTAACGATCATACAAGATACGAGGCTAGAAGGAGGTGGCACCAAAGCATTAATTAGGCACAATATAAGTAACGTTTCACTGAAAATACTACAGAAACATTTCAAATTTTTTTTTTGTTTTTAACGATTATACAAGATACGGGGTTAGAAGGAGGTGGCACCAACGCATTAATTAGGCACAATATAAGTAGCGTTTTCACTGAAAATACTACAGAAACATTTAAAAACGTTTTTGTTTTGTTTTTAACGATCATACAAGATACGAGGTTAGAAGGAGGTGGCACCAACGCATTAATTAGGCACAATATAAGTAGCGTTTCACTGAAAATACTACAGAAACATTTCAAAACATTTTTTTTTGTTTTTAACGATTATAAAAGATACGGGGTTAGAAGGAGGTGGCACCAACGCATTAATTAGGCACAATATAAGTAGCGTTTCACTGAAAATACTACAGAAACATTTAACAACATTTTTTTTTGTTTTTTAACGATCATACAAGATACGAGGTTAGAAGGAGGTGGCACCAACGCATTAATTAGGCACAATATAAGTAGCGTTTCACTGAGGATACTACAGAAACATTTAAAAACTTTTTTTTATGTTTTTAACGATCATACAAGACACAAGGTTAGAAGAAGGTGGCACCAACGCATTAATTAGGCACAAAATAAGTAGCGCTTCACTGAAAATACTGCAGAAACATTTTAAAATATTTTTTTTAACGATCATACAAGATACGAGGTTAGAAGGAGGTGGCACTAACGCATTAATTAGGCACAATATAAGTAGCGTTTCCCTGAAAATACTACAGAAACATTTAAAAACATTTTTTAACGACCATACAAGATATGAGGTTAGAAGGAGGTGACACGAACACATTAATTAAGCACAATATAAGTAGCGTTTCACTGAAAATACTACAGAACAATTAAAAACATTTTTTTTTGTTTTTAACGATCGTACAAGATATGAGGTTAGAAGGAGGTGGTGCCAACGCATTAATTACGCACAATATAAGTAGCGTTTCACTGAAAATACTACAGAAACATTTAAAAACATTTTTTGTTTTGTTTTTAACGATCATACAAGATACGAAGTTAGAAAGAGGTGGCACCAACGCATTAATTAGGCGCAATATAAGTAGTGTTTCACTGAAAATACTACAGAAAAATTTCAAAACATTTTTTTTTTGTTTTTAACGATTATACAAGATACGAGGTTAGAAGGAGGTAGCACCAACGCATTAATTAAGCACAATATAAGTAACGTTTCACTGAAAATACTACAGAAACTTTTAAAAACATTTCTGTTTTGATTTTAACGATCATAAAAGATACGAGGTTAGAAGGAGGTGGCACCAACGCACTAATTAGGCACAATATAAGTAGCGTTTCACTGAAAATACTACAGAAATATTTAAAAACATTTTGTTTTTGTTTTTAACGATCATACAAGATACGAGGCTAGAAGGAGGTGGCACTAAAGCATTAATTAGGCACAATATAAGTAACGTTTCACTGAAAATACTACAGAAACATTTAAAAACTTTTTTTTTTTGTTTTTAACGATCATACAAGATACGAGGTTAGAAGGAGGTGGCACCAACGGATTAATTAGGCACAATATAAGTAGCGTTTCACTGAAAATACTACAGATACATTTAAAAAAAATTTTTTGTTTTTAACGATCATAAAAGATATGAGGTTAGAAGGAGGTGGTACCAACGCATTAATTAGGCACAATATAAGTAGCGTTTCACCGAAAATACTACAGAAACATTTAAAAACATTTTTTTTAACGATCGTACAAAATACGAGGTTAGAAGGAGGTGGCATCGACGGAATAATTAGGCACAATATAAGTAGCGTTTCACTGAAAATACTACAGAAACATTTAAAAAGTATTTTTTTTTTGTTTTTAACGATCATAAAAGATATGAGGTTAGAAGGAGGTGGTACCAACGCATTAATTAGGCACAATATAAGTAGCGTTTCACTGAAAATACTACAGAAACATTTAAAAACATTTTTTTTAACGATCGTACAAAATACGAGGTTAGAAGGAGGTGGCACCGACGGAATAATTAGGCACAATATAAGTAGCGTTTCACTGAAAATACTACAGAAACATTTAAAAACTTTTTTTTTAACGATCATACAAGATACGAGGTTACAAGGAGGTGGCAACAACGCATTAATTAGGAACAATATAAGTAGCGTTTCACTGAGGATACTACAGAAACATTTAAAAACTTTTTTTTGTTTTTAACGATCATACATGACACGAGGTTAGAAGAAGGTGGCACCAACGCATTAATTAGGCGTAAAATAAGTAGCGGTTCACTGAAAATACTACAAAAACATTTAAAACATTGTTTTTTTAACGATCATACAAGATACGATGTTAGAAGGAGGTGGCACCAACGCATTAATTAGGCACAATATAAGTAGAGTTTCACTGAAAATACTACAGAAACATTTAAAAACATTTTTTTTTTAACGATCATACAAGATATGAGGTTAGAAGGAGTCGGCACCAACACATTAATTAAGCACAATATAAGTAGCGTTTCACTGAAAATACTACAGAAACATTTAAAAACATTTTTTTTTGTTTTAAACAATCATACAAGATATGAGGTTAGAAGGAGGTGGTATCAACGCATTAATTAGGCACAATATAAGTAGCGTTTCACTGAAAATACTACAGAAACATTTAAAAACATTTTTTTTTGTTTTTAACGATCATACAAGATACGAGGTTAGAAGCAGGTGGCACCAACGCATTAATTAGGCACAATATAAGTAGCGTTTCACTGAAAATACTACAGAAACTTTTAAAAACATTTTTTTTAACGATCACACAAGATACGAGGTTAGAAGGAGGTGGCACCAACGCATTAATTAGACACAATATAAGTAGCGATTCACTGAAAATACTGCAGAAACATTTAAAAACATTTTTGTTATGATTTTAACGATCATACAAGATACGAGGTTAGAAGGAGGTGGCATCAACGCATTAATTAGGCACAATATAAGTAGCGTTTCACTGAAAATACTACAGAAACATTTAAAAACTTTTTTTTTAACGATCATACAAGATACGAGGTTACAAGGAGGTGGCAACAACGCATTAATTAGGAACAATATAAGTAGCGTTTCACTGAGGATACTACAGAAACATTTAAAAACTTTATTTTTGTTTTTAACGATCATACAAGACACAAGGTTAAAAGAAGATGGCACCAACGCATTAATTAGGCACAAAATAAGTAGCGCTTCACTGAAAATACTACAGAAACATTTAAAAACATTTTTTTTTGTTTTTAACTATCATACAAGATACGCGGTTAGATGGAGGCGGCACCAACGCATTAATTAGGCACAATATAAGTAGCGTTTCACTGAAAATACTACAGAAACATTTAAAAACATTTTTTTTTGTTTTTAACGATCATACAAGATATGAGGCTAGAAGGAGGTGGCACCAACGCATTAATTAGGCACAATATAAGTAGCGTTTCACTGAAAATTCACAGAAACATTTAAAAACATTTTTTTTTAACGATCATACTAGATACGAGGTTACAAGGAGGTGGCACCAACGGATTAATTAGGCACAATATAAGTAGCGTTTCACTGAGGATACTACAGAAACATTTAAAACTTTTTTTGTTTTTAACGATCATACAAGACACGAGGTTAGAAGAAGGTGGCACCAACCCATTAATTAGGCCCAAAATAAGTAGCGCTTCACTGAAAATACTACAGAAACTTTTAAAAACATTTCTGTTTTGATTTTAACGATCATACAAGATACGAGGTTAGAAGGAGGTGGCACCAACGCATTAATTAGGCACAATATAAGTATCGTTTCACTGAAAATACTACAGAAACATTTAAAAACATTTTTTTTTGTTTTTAACGACCATACAAGATACGAGGCTAGAAGGAGGTGGCACTAAAGCATTAATTAGGCACAATATAAGTAACGTTTCACTGAAAATACTACAGAAACATTTAAAAACTTTTTTTTTTAACGATCATACAAGATACGAGGTTAGAAGGAGGTGGCATCAACGGATTAATTAGGCACAATATAAGTAGCGTTTCACTGAAAATACTACAGATACATTTAAAAACATTTTTTTTGTTTTTAACGATCATAAAAGATATGAGGTTAGAAGGAGGTGGTACCAACGCATTAATTAGGCACAATATAAGCAGCGTTTCACTGAAAATACTACAGAAACATTTAAAAACATTTTTTTAACGATCGTACAAAATAAGAGGTTAGAAGGAGGTGGCACCAACGCATTAATTAGGCACAATATAAGTAGCGTTTCAATGAAAATACTACAGAAACATTTAAAAACATTTTTTTGTTTTTAACGATCATACAAGATACGAGGCTAGAAGGAGGTGGCACCAACGCATTAATTAGGCACAATATAAGTAGCGTTTCACTGAAAATACTACAGAAACATTTAAAAACTTTTTTTTTTAACGATCATACAAGATACGAGGTTACAAGGAGGTGGCAACAACGCATTAATTAGGAACAATATAAGTAGCGTTTCACTGAGGATACTACAGAAACATTTAAAAACTTTTTTTTTGTTTTTAACGATCATACATGACACGAGGTTAGAAGAAGGTGGCACCAACGCATTAATTAGGCATAAAATAAGTAGCGGTTCACTGAAAATACTACAGAAACATTTAAAACATTGTTTTTTTAACGATCATACAAGATACGATGTTAGAAGGAGGTGGCACCAACGCATTAATTAGGCACAATATAAGTAGCGTTTCACTGAGGATACTACAGAAACATTTAAAAACTTTTTTTTGTTTTTAACGATCATACAAGACACGAGGTTAGAAGAAGGTGGCACCAACGCATTAATTAGGCCCAAACCAAGTAGCGCTTCACTGAAAATACTACAGAAACATTTAAAAACATTTTTTTAACGATCATACAAGATATGAGGTTAGAAGGAGGTGGAACCAACGCATTAATTAGGCACAATATAAGTAGTGTATCACTGAAAATACTACAGAAACATTTAAAAACTTTTTTTTTAACGATCATACTAGATACGAGGTTACAAGGAGGTGGCACCAACGCATTAATTAGGTACAATATAAGTAGCGTATCACTGAAAATTCACAGAAACATTTAAAAACATTTTTTTTTAACGATCATACTAGATACGAGGTTACAAGGAGGTGGCACCAACGCAATAATTAGGCACAATATAAGTAGCGTTTCACTGAGGATACTACAGAAACATTTAAAAACTTTTTTTGTTTTTAACGATCATACAAGACACGAGGTTAGAAGAAGGTGGCACCAACGCATTAATTAGGCCCAAAACAAGTAGCGCTTCACTGAAAATACTACAGAAACATTTAAAAACATTTTTTTAACGATCATACAAGATATGAGGTTAGAAGGAGGTGGCACCAACGCATTAATTAGGCACAATATAAGTAGCGTATCACTGAAAATACTACAGAAACATTTCAAAACATTTTTTTTTTTTTTAACGATTATACAAGATACCAGGTTAGAAGGAGGTGGCACCAACGCATTAATTAGGCACAATATAAGTAACGTTTCACTGAAAATACTACAGAAACTTTTAAAAACATATTTTTTTTTAACGATCATACAAGATGCAAGGTTAGAAGGAGGTGGCACCAACGCATTAATTAGACACAATATAAGAAGCGTTTCACTGAAAATACTGCGGAAACATTTAAAAACATTTTTGTTTTGATTTTAACGATCATACAAGATACGAGGTTAGAAGGAGCTGGCACCAACGCATTAATTAGGCACAATATAAGTAGCGTTTCACTGAAAATACTACAGAAACATTTAAAAACATTTTTTTTGTTTTTAACGATCATACAAGATACGAGGTTAGAAGGAGGTGGCACCAACGCATTAATTAGGCACAATATAAGTAGCGTTTCACTGAAAAATACTACAGATACACTTAAAAACATTTTTTTTTGTTTTTAACGATCATAAAAGATATGAGGTTAGAAGGAGGTGGTACCAACGCATTAATTAGGCACAATATAAGTAGCGTTTCACTGAAAATACTACAGAAACATTTAAAAACATTTTTTTTAACGATCGTACAAAATACGAGGTTAGACGGAGGTGGCACCGACGGAATAATTAGGCACAATATAAGTAGCGTTTCACTGAAAATACTACAGAAAAATTTAAAAAGTATTTTTTTTTGTTTTTAACGATCATAAAAGATATGAGGTTAGAAGGAAGTGTGTACCAACGCATTAATTTAGGCACAATATAATAGCGTTTCACTGAAAATACTACAGAAACATTTAAAACATTTTTTTTAAACGATCGTACAAAATACGAGGTTAGAAGGAGTGGCACCGGACGGAATAATTAGGCACAATATAAGTAGCGTTTCACTGAAATACTACAGAAAACATTTAAAACTTTTTTTTTAACGATCATACAAGATACGAGGTTTACAAGGAGGTGGCAACAACGCATTAATTAGGAACAATATAAGTAGCGTTTCACTGAGGATAACTACAGAAACATTTAAAAACTTTTTTTTTTGTTTTTAACGATCATACATGACACGAGGTTAGAAGAAGGTGGCACCAACGCATTAATTAGGCATAAAATAAGTAGCGGTTTCACTGAAAATACTACAAAAACATTTAAAACATTGTTTTTTTAACGATCATACAAGATACGATGTTAGAAGGAGGTGGCACCAACGCATTAATTAGGCACAATATAAGTAGCGTTTCACTGAAAATACTACAGAAACATTTAAAAACATTTTTTTTTAACGATCATACAAGATATGAGGTTAGAAGGAGTCGGCACCAACACATTAATTAAGCACAATATAAGTAGCGTTTCACTGAAAATACTACAGAAACATTTAAAAACATTTTTTTGTTTTAAACGATCATACAAGATATGAGGTTAGAAGGAGGTGGTGCCAACGCATTAATTAGGCACAATATAAGTAGCGTTTCACTGAAAATACTACAGAAACATTTAAAAACATTTTTTTTTGTTTTTAACAATCATACAAGATATGAGGTTAGAAGGAGGTGGCACCACGCATTAATTAGGCACATATAAGTAGCGTTTCACTGAAAATACTACAGAAACTTTAAAAACATTTTTTTTTAACGATCATACAAGATACGAGGTTAGAAGGAGGTGGCACCAACGCATTAATTAGACACAATATCAGTAGCGTTCACTGAAAATACTACAGAAAAATTTAAAAACATTTTTGTTATGATTTTAACGATCATACAAGATACGAGGTTAGAAGGAGGTGGCACCAACGCATTAATTAGGCACAATATAAGTAGCGTTTCACTGAGAATACTACAGAAACATTTAAAAACTTTTTTTTTGTTTTTAACAATCATACAAGATATGAGGCTAGAAGGAGGTGGCACCAACTCATTAATTAGGCCCAAAATAAGTAGCGCTTCACTGAAAATACTACAGAAACATTTAAAAACATTTTTTTAACGAGCTTACAAGATATGAGGTTAGAAGGAGGTGGCACCAACGCATTAATTAGGCACAATATAAGTAGCGTTTCACTGAAAATACTACAGAAACATTTCAAAACATTTTTGTTTTGTTTTTAACGATTATACAAGATACCAGGTTAGAAGGAGGTGGCACCAACGCATTAATTAAGCACAATATAAGTAACGTTTCACTGAAAATACTACAGAAACTTTTAAAAACATATTTTTTTAACGATCATACAAGATACGAGGTTAGCAGGAGGTGGCACCAACGCATTAATTAGACACAATATAAGAAGCGTTTCACTGAAAATACTGCGGAAACATTTAAAAACATTTTTGTTTTGATTTTAACGATCATACAAGATACGAGGTTAGAAGGAGCTGGCACCAACGCATTAATTAGGCACAATATAAGTAGCGTTTCACTGAAAATACTACAGAAACATTTAAAAACATTTTTTTTTTGTTTTTAAACGATCATACAAGATACGAGGTTAGAAGGAGGTGGCACTAACGCATTAATTAGGCACAATATAAGTAACGTTTCACTGAAAATACTACAGAAACTTTTAAAAACATATTTTTTTTAACGATCATACAAGATACGAGGTTAGAAGGAGGTGGCACCAACGCATTAATTAGACACAATATAAGTAGCGTTTCACTGAAAATACTGCGGAAACATTTAAAAACATTTTTGTTTTGTTTTTAACGATCATACAAGATACGAGGTTAGAAGGAGCTGGCACCAACGCATTAATTAGGCACAATATAAGTAGCGTTTCACTGAAAATACTACAGAAACATTTAAAAACATTTTTTTTTTGTTTTTAACAATCATACAAGATATGAGGTTAGAAGGAGGTGGCACCCAACGGAATAATTAGTCACAATATAAGTAGCGTTTCACTGAAAATACTACAGAAACATTTAAAAACTTTATTTTTGTTTTTAACGATCATACAAGACACAAGGTTAAAAGAAGATGGCACCAACGCATTAATTAGGCACAAAATAAGTAGCGCTTCACTGAAAATACTACAGAAACATTTAAAAACATTTTTTTTTGTTTTTAACGATCATACAAGATACGCGGTTAGATGGAGGCGGCACCAACGCATTAATTAGGCACAATATAAGTAGCGTGTCACTGAAAATACTACAGAAACTTTTAAAAACATTTTTTTTTTTAACGATCATACAAGATACGAGGTTAGAAGGAGGTGGCACCAACGCATTAATTAGACACAATATAAGTAGCGTTTCACTGAAAATACTGCAGAAAACATTTGAAAAAAATTTTGTTTGTTTTTAACGATCATACAAGATACGAGGTTAGAAGGAGGTGGCACCAACGCATTAATTAGGCACAATATAAGTAGCGTTTCACTGAAAATACTACAAAAACATTTAAAAACATTTTTTTTTTGTTTTTAACGATCATACAAGATATGAGGCTAGAAGGAGGTGGTGCCAACGCATTAATTAGGCACAATATAAGTAGCGTTTCACTGAAAATACTACAGAAATATTAAAAAAAGTTTTTGTTTTTAACGATCATACAAGATACGAGGTTAGAAGGAGGTGGCACCAACGGATTAATTAGGCACAATATAAGTAGCGTTTCACTGAAAATACTACAGAAACATTTAAAAACATTTTTGTTTGTTTTTAACGATCATACAAGATATGAGGCTAGAAGGAGGTGGCACCAACGCATTAATTAGGCACAATATAAGTAGCGTTTCACTGAAAATTCAAGGAAACATTTAAAAACATTTTTTTTTTAACGATCATACTAGATACGAGGTTACAAGGAGGTGGCACCAACGGATTAATTAGGCACAATATAAGTAGCGTTTCACTGAGGATACTACAGAAACATTTAAAACTTTTTTTGTTTTTAACGATCATACAAGACACGAGGTTAGAAGAAGGTGGCACCAACCCATGAATTAGGCCCAAATAAGTAGCGCTTCACTGAAAATACTACAGAAACTTTTAAAAACATTTCTGTTTTGATTTTAACGATCATACAAGATACGAGATTAGAAGGAGGTGGCACCAACGCATTAATTAGGCACAATATAAGTAGCGTTTCACTGAAAATACTACAGAAACATTTAAAAACATTTTTTTTTGTTTTTAACGATCATACAAGATACGAGGCTAGAAGGAGGTGGCACTAAAGCATTAATTAGGCACAATATAAGTAAGTTTTCACTGAAAATACTACAGAAACATTTAAAAAAATTTTTTTAACGATCATACAAGATACGAGGTTAGAAGGAGGTGGCATCAACGGATTAATTAGGCACAATATAAGTAGCGTTTTCACTGAAAATACTAAAGATACATTTAAAAACATTTTTTTTGTTTTTAACGATCATAAAAGATATGAGGTTAAAAGGAGGTGGTACCAACGCATTAATTAGGCACAATATAAGTAGCGTTTCACTGAAAATACTACAGAAACATTTAAAAACATTTTTTTTAACGATCGTACAAAATACGAGGTTAGAAGGAGGTGGCACCGACGGAATAATTAGGCACAATATAAGTAGCGTTTCACTGAAAATACTACGGTAACATTTAAAAACATTTTTTTTTGTTTTTAACGATCATAAAAGATACGAGGTTAGAAGGAGGTGGCACCAACGCATTAATTAGGCACAATATAAGTAGAGTTTCAATGAAAATACTACAGAAACATTTAAAAACATTTTTTTGTTTTTAACGATCATACAAGATACGAGGCTAGAAGGAGGTGGCACCAACGCATTAATTAGGCACAATATAAGTAGCGTTTCACTGAAAATACTACAGAAACATTTAAAAACTTTTTTTTTTTTTTTAACGATCATACAAGATACGAGGTTACAAGGAGGTGGTAACAACGCATTAATTAGGAACAATATAAGTAGCGTTTCACTGAGGATACTACAGAAACATTTAAAAACTTTTTTTTTTGTTTTTAACGATCATACATGACACGAGGTTAGAAGAAGGTGGCACCAACGCATTAATTAGGCATAAAATAAGTAGCGGTTCACTGAAAATACTACAGAAACATTTAAAACATTGTTTTTTTAACGATCATACAAGATACGATGTTAGAGAGAGGTGGCACCAACGCATTAATTAGGCACAATATAAGTAGCGTTTCACTGAGGATACTACAGAAACATTTAAAAACTTTTTTTGTTTTTAACGATCATACAAGACACGAGGTTAGAAGAAGGTGGCACCAACGCATTAATTAGGCCCAAACCAAGTAGCGCTTCACTGAAAATACTACAGAAACATTTAAAAACATTTTTTTAACGATCATACAAGATATGAGGTTAGAAGGAGGTGGCACCAACGCATTAATTAGGCACAATATAAGTAGTGTATCACTGAAAATACTACAGAAACATTTAAAAACATTTTTTTTTAACGATCATACTAGATACGAGGTTACAAGGAGGTGGCACCAACGCATTAATTAGGCACAATATAAGTAGCGTA
Source organism: Artemia sinica (assembly GCA_027921565.1). Lineage (NCBI taxonomy): Eukaryota > Metazoa > Arthropoda > Branchiopoda > Anostraca > Artemiidae > Artemia > Artemia sinica. The sequence continues at coordinate 6,060,398 of CM051256.1, forward strand.
TCACTGAAAGTTCACAGAAACATTTAAAAAACATTTTTTTTTTTTTAACGATCATACTAGATACGAGGTTTACAAGGAGGTGGCACCAACGCATTAATTAGGCACAATATAAGTAGCGTTTCACTGAGGATACTACAGAAACATTTAAAAACTTTTTTTGTTTTTAACGATCATACAAGACACGTAGGTTAGTAGAAGGTGGCACCAACGCATTAATTAGGCCCAAAACAAGTAGCGCTTCACTGAAAATACTACAGAAACATTTAAAAACATTTTTTAACGATCATACAAGATATGAGGTTAGAAGGAGGTGGCACCAACGCATTAATTAGGCACAATATAAGTAGCGTATCACTGAAAATACTACAGAAACATTTCAAAACATTTTTTTTTTGTTTTTAACGATCATACAAGATACCAGGTTAGAAGGAGGTGGCACCAACGCATTAATTAAGCACAATATAAGTAACGTTTCACTGAAAATACTACAGAAAGGTGTGGCTAGATTTTTCAGTGCCCAGGACAATATCAGTTATTGACCTCCCCTCCCCCAGACTCGACCATCGCTACCACAATATAGGTAGAACATAGCATTGCCAAAATAAAATCTCAATTGGTATCCCCTCAGGAGCTGCGCCCGAAGACAGCCGCCTCCCCTTGCCCCCTAGCTACGCCACTGGCAACCCATCCTTTTTTTTACGTGCCTGCACTTGATGAGTCTTCTAGTATATTTAGGAAGCAATGCACTTTAGCAACTAAGGCGTTGCGTTCCGAGCTCAGGTGCGTGTACAGCACAGTTTATAGACAGTAAGCTTATCGCAGATAATTTCTGGTCTTCGGTCTCGGTGCGAACAAAAAGCTCCTCCCACTTGTTCTCTGCCTTAGCGGATTAGTCTGTTATCGTCAATCACTGAGAAATGGTTACCAAGTGCATTATTCGTAATAGCGGGTTTCCACTTGTTTCGTGTCCAAGAGAAGTCTGACTTGTCTACCCGCGAAAAGATCTGATAACGCCTATGTTTCTATCTGCAAAAACGTTCTCCGGAGCACTCGCACCCCTGTCCGGGTTTTTAAAAATGGGAGAGATAGAGAATGATCATACTGCTAATTCTATAAACTGTGGTGTACAGGGAAGCTCATCTCTATTCACCCAAGAAATCGTAGTGTTTCGACTATTATTAACACATCATTTGTCTGTTTTCGAATCCCCCTCCCTCCTTCTAACCAAATAAATTTCTTAAGTATGTGTCCACTTCATCCCTTCTTGTCGAAAACATTCCTGATTATCACTATGAAACACTTTACAGCTTTCTGCTTTTTTTACAGTTTTCAGCTTTTCTGAAAAAAAAAAGCAGGAAAGAAGGATAAGAGAAGTGGCATCAAGGTTGACAATTCTGTGGCTAAAACAGTTGCATATGAATCCAAATTAGAGTAGACACCGACAATAATTTGAGATTTCTAATTTCCCGCAAGCTTTCAACAGACCAAATGTCTTTACTTTGGACCCCGTCTTGATTCATGAACATTTGATTCCCACGCTTTGCATAATATAAGCGGGTTTCACCTACCGACAGAGATCTCATTAAGCCTAGTGCTTAGGTCTATTATTAGGGGGGTTTGGGCTAATACACTTAAATACAACTTTGAATATTCGTTCCTCTTTAGGGTATGACCATTTTCGCGTCATTAAAAGAAGCTCATGGGGTATAAGTGGATCTCAAAGGGTATGCGTGGCACATTAATAATGCTTAGTAACCTAACTGCGCAGCCAAAAGAATTATTAAACCAAATTTTACGTATGAAACAAGCAAATCTCCACAGAAAAGAAAAACTTGCTTGTATGTAAAGGCTTAATATAGTAGCAAAAGTGGAAACAGTGAGCAAGGTCACAGGGTGCCATTAGGGGGGGTCTTTTGCCCCCTACATTTTGAACAATAGCTTTTTTCATTTTCACTAACGAATTGAAAAGAACGAAAATCTTCCTGTCTCTTGATTTTGAAAAATACTTGTCTTCTCATCAGCATTAAAAATAAAGGTCGAATCCTTTCCCTTCCCCCACATTTTCGAGAGTAAAAGCCACACAAGGACGTAATTACACGGAGGGGAAGGAGCGCATGAGAATAGTTCTGATATTTCTCCTCAGATGATCCTAAAGGATCTGCCAAGGCCTCAAATTCCTCTTTTTTCGTGTTTTTATTCTCCCCTTGAAGAAACCTTTGATACCCCTTCCACTAAGGATCACCACGAGCGTAACTACGTGTTATATGGAAGTTCAGCATTGAAGGGGATAAAGTTCATTTTTAATCACTAGAACTTCCTGAACTTACTGACTTCCTGAACGACTTCCTGAACTTTCTAAAGAAATAACCATTTCAGGATTTGAATTTACAGAAACTTGCTGTCTACATTCCTAATAGTTACCAACACATGATATGAGGTTTAAATTTCAATTTAAACATTGAACTCAGCGGGGAGGATCCGGAACTAACATTTGGGGGAGGGGCACTGATAAAATTTGGCTTCCCATTGGTATTTTTTTCACTTGTGCACCTTTAATTAGTAAAACTTATGGCCTCCGGGGTACCCCTAATCCCTCTGGACATACCCCTAAAACTTAGTGCCACAGCCAGCTTGCCATATAGCCTACGCCATGCGAAGACTAGAAGGTAGCCAATCACAAACGAAGACAATATAATTTTTAAGAACAAAAATATGACTATTACTTAATTGAACGCTGCAGTTGCAGAAATTCATTTTTAAGGAGTCCAAGGCATTTTGAAGGGTGGGGGTACTTTTTTCAGTACCAAAAATACAAAATTAGGCATATTATATTGCTGAGGCAAGAAATTTTAGGGAAAACTACCAAAATATCAAGACTTCTGGTGGTGAGGAAGAACTCCACTTTGCGTATGTGCTAGATGGTAGCCTCAAACAGAAGCACTTTCAAACAATCTATTCTATTGCCTAATTTTAGAGCGATTACTTGTTAATGATACCTATGCATGTTACCCCTTCTTAATACTGCCCGCCAGACATCTGAAGTTTTCTTTTAGATGCTTAATTCCTGCTTGTAGATTTCTATTGAGTCCTTTCTTTTTTCTCTTTTTTTTAATTTGTGCTTATGGGTTGCATGGTGCAATGAAGAGAATATTTTCCTTTTTTCAGGATGAAATAGTTGAAAAAATAAATTATGCAGTCTTTGCCCTAAATGAACTTTCTATTTTTTTCAAATTGTTTAAGATTCATTTGATACTAAAAAATCGGCGGTGTAGATTACGAGTCAGGACTACTCCGCTGCTCTCTAAATTCGAATTTTAGTAAACTGAACTTTGATATTAATAGGTTGTATAGCCACTAGTTTGAATTCCATCCACCAAATGTCTTTTTAACAATTTTCAAATCAAATTAGTTGTTTTTCTTTGCTGAGGTTCCTTCTTAAACTGATTTAGTAACATTTAAATGATCAGAGCCACTCGAAAGACACTGTCCACGAGTGAAATAGAGAGATAATAAAAACCAAAATTAGATCTAAAATATCGTGGATTCTGTTAGTCTAAACACCGATATTAGGTCTATCGCCGAACGACTAAATAGCCACTTCCCTCGAAATTCAAATTATTATAAACTGAGTTTAGACCGAACTAAACTAAAACTACATTTTTATCTTGCCATTACTATTTATTCGCTGGTTAGACCCCCCTCTACCTGATATGATTTTTAGCCCTTTCGAAATCCAAACCAGGTTATGTCCCTGCCAAGATTCCTTCTTGAAATTGTCTTAACGACACTCGACAATAATCAGAACCACTCAAAAGACAATGGCCACATGCAAAAAGAGAGATAATAAAACTGAAATTAGATCTCAAAACTGCGGATTCTATTAGGCTAAATGCCAATATTAGCCTAGTATGTCGACTTCCGATCACCAAAATTAATTAAGTAGCCTTTTGGATGCATCCGGGAATTTGCGGCAAATTACAAATTTGCTAAGCCTCATCGAAATCAACCTCACATCAAAATCAGTTGCGTTATAAATAACTGGCTATTCTGACATATTCGATTTGAGCGGATAGATCGATGGTTTGAATATCATGGCCATTCGGGTCTGTTGTGTCAGCTGTAAAATAGTAAAAGATATTCCAAATGTTGGAATTCACCTAGGATATTAAAGTCAGTTTATTTTTTAGACACTCTGTGTAATTTAATCTTTTAAGTGAAATATTTTCAAATTCGTTTACGGTCCATTGCATCGTTTCAAGATCTGTTAAGCGAAGGATATTTCTTACCTTTCTCAAAACCATTTTTAATAAGTAAATATTTGTTTTATGCATCGCAATTTTTACCCACATGGTACTTTAAGTTCACGGAGCACCGTTGTATTCTGTATGCCTCGTAAAAATAACACCCTTTGAGTTATTAACCATAGACGAGTAAATTTTACAGTTCGGCAGCGACAACTCAAAAGGCAGTATATTACATAGTATTAATCCTACATGAGATCAGAAAAACTAAAAAAAAAAACTTACTTAAAGAATGTTTCGTTTTAGTCTTTTAAAATATGATAAAAACAATTTTAAAAAGAGAGCTCCAATTTACAACCATTTTTGTGAATCAGAAAAGAGGGTGTAACACCTTTTTATAAAAATCAAAATCTTCTATTTAATTTGGGACCAAAAAGAACCCAGAGAAAGAAAAAAGAAAACCTTTTCTCAGAAAGTAGCATTTAAAGGGTTTTTTTCTTTAATGCTGTGTACATGAGAGGTTGTATCAGACCCAAAAGGGCATGTCGGAATGGCAATCACTGCAAATACTTTCTCCAAGGTTTAGCTTTATCTTGGTATTAAATAAAAAAAACAAGTTTTTTTAAACTGAAAGTAAGGAGCGACATTAAAACTAAAAACAAACAGAAACTATTCCGTATATGAAAGGGGCTTTCCCCTCCTCAACGCCTCGCTCTTTACGCTAAAGTTTTTTATTGTTCTAAAAAATAAAGTTGTGAGACCGAGTCAAACTTTAGCGTAAAGAGCGAGGCGTTGAGGAGGGACAGCCCCTTTCATATACGGAATAATTTCTGTTCGTTTTAAGTTTTTAATGTCGCTCCTTACTTTCAGTTTAAAAAACGTGTTTTTTTTATTTAAATTCTGATCGTTTTTTAGTTAATGCAGCTTTTATTTTAAAATGCAAATTCCACATTTTGCAGATAGGAGTTTGAAGCTTCTTTAATAATGTTCTTTGATAAGCTGAATCTGATGGTGTGATTTTCGTTAAAGTTAATTTAAAAAATTTGCAATTAAAACAAATTTTATTGTTTTAAAAAAATTGAGTTGTGAGAAAGTCAAACTTTAGCGTAAAGAGCGAGGCGTTGAGGAGGGGACAGCCCCTTTCATATACGGAATAATTTCTGTTCGTTTTAAGTTTTAACGTCGTTCCTTACTTTCAATTAAAAAAACTTGTTTTTTTTATTTCATTTTGTGAACGTTTTTGAATTAATGCAGGTTTTGATTTTGGCTCACCGTGTATGAATAATTAAAACGAAATTTGCATATTAATTTTACTTTTATTTGGTTAAATGGCTTTCTCGAAACTTGTTGAATTTTATTTACGAACGTTTTTATTAGTAATAAATATACGTAACTTACGAATTAACTTACGTAACGAACTTCTATATTCATATATTTTTAATACGTATATTAGGGGGGTTGCCCCCTAGTCAATACTTTGCTCTTTAAGCTAAAGTTCAAATTTTGTTCCAATTCTTTAAAAATGGCCTTAATCACAAAGGCCGTTAATTAGAATAAATAGCTCTTATGAAAGTACTAAAAAATATTTGGCTTAAAGAGCGAGGCATTGACTAGAAGGTGAACCCAGTCATATAGCTAATATTTTTTTGTTCGTTTTAAGTTTTGATGTTGTTCCTTACTTTCAGTTGAAAAACTTGTTTTTTTATATTTAATTTCTGATTTTTTTAAATAATGATGGGAAATCCGGCGCCCCCTTCATAGCAATGTCCCTTCCCCATGAAAACTTCCTTCATGAAAAGATCGTCCCATATAACCCCCGACCCACCCCCACACCCCACTACCAGAAAAAATTCCCCCTGGAAACGTCTGTATACTTCCCAATAACCAATACTATATGTTAACATTGGGTAAAGTTCATAACTTTCAGCCCTCCCCCTGGGGGCTTTGAGGGATTAAGTCATCCTAAAAGACATATTTATAATATTTTCGACCATGTTGAACAAAATGGCTATCTCAAAATTTTGATCGGGTGACTTTGGGAAAAAAATAGCGTGGGAGGGGGCCTAGTTGCCCTCCATTTTTTTGGTCACTTAAAAAGGGCACTATAACTTTTAATTTCCATTCCAATGAGCCCTCCCACGATATTCTAGGACCACTGTGTCGATACGATCACCCCTGGGAAAAGAAAAAAAAAACAAAAAAAAACAAATAAACACGCATCCGTGATCTTTCTTCTGGCAAAAAATGGAAAATTCCACATTTTTGTAGATAGGACTTGAAACTTCTACAGTAGGGTTCTCTGATACGCTGAATATGATGGTGTGATTTGCATTAAGGTTTCTATGACTTTTAGGGGGTCTTTCCCCCTTTTTTCGAAAATAAGCCAAATTTTGATGGGTAGGACTAAACTTGATGAAACTTATATATTTGAAATCAGAATTAAAGTCTGATTCTTTTGATGTATCTATTTGTATCAAAATTCCGTTTTTTAGAGTTTCGGTTACCATTGAGCCGGGTCGCTCCTTACTTACAGTTCGTTACCACGAACTGTTTTGAAAATCCCACTCTCCACTTACGCCACCAAACTTAGCTTCAGATGAAAAATATATACGCTTCATGCATCTATCGACAAGATTGATTAAAAGGATGTCAGTATCGTAGGCAACAGCAAGGATGTCCATCGTGTGGGCATCATACGATGGCCTTTCTTTTTGTGGCCTTTCTATAATCTGAACAGCGGATCTCCTTGTGAACAGGAAGCAGTGATACCATTAGCTTCTAAATGGTTATCGGTCATCTTCAGAAAACGAGCTTTATTTTGCTTACATGAAAGAAGGTCTTCTTTTTTCATGCAAAGTCATTTTTTTGTCAAAAAAAAACTTGGCGACCAACCATTGTTACTCACCACAAATGGGTAACGTCCTATATTGATCGTCCACCCTCATCGGCCGGCAAACACGACGTAACAGTGTTCGTAAGAAGTAAGACAGCCTTATAAATTGATCATACCTTCCGCGGGCACTAGAACTTTTAATTTCCGTTCGAATGAGCCCTCTCCAATATTCTAGGACCCCTGGATCGATACTATCACCCCTGGGGAAAATAAACCAAAACAAAAGAAAAACAAACAAACAAATAAAGAGGCATCCGTGATCTTCTTTCTGGCAAAAAAAAAAAAAACAACAAAATTCCACATTTTTGCAGATAGGAGCTTCAAACCTATTCAGTAGGGTTCTCTAGTGCGCTGAATCTGATGGTGTGATTTTCATTAAGATTCTATGACTTTTATGGGGTGTTGCTCCCTTTCTTCAAAATAAGGCAATTTTCTCAGGCTCGTAACTTTGATAGGTAAGAATAGACTTTATAAGACTTATACATTTAAAATCAGCATGAAAATCCAATCCTGTTGATGTGTCTATTGGTATCAAATTTCCGTTTTTTAGAGGTTCGGTTACTATTGAGCCGGGTCGCTCCTTACTTACAGTTCGTTGCCACGAACTGTTTGATAGTAGGAAAACATTAAAAATGAAAGAAACGCGTAGGTGACTTAAATTTTTGCTCACAAGTTTTAAAATAATTTCTGTCTGAATAAGGTCACAGTTGCTGTTGGAGAACTGATGGCTCTGCGAAACTAGAACTGATGACTTTTGGAGAACTGATGACTTTTAGAGGGTGTTTCCCCCTTTTTTGAAAATCAGGGAAATATTCTCAGGCTCGTAACCTTTGATGGGCAAAACTAAACTTAGTGAAATTTATATATTTGAAATCAGCATAAAAAAGCCAATTCTTTTTATATATCTATCGGTATCAAAATTCCGTTTTTTTAGAGTTTCGGTTACTATTGAGCCGAGTCGCTCCTTATATACTTACAGTTCGTTGCCACGAACTGTTTCACAGTAGGAAAACATTAAAAGTAAAAGAAACACGTATACATGACTTAAATTTTTGCTCACAAGTTTTAAAATAATTTCTTTCTGAATAAGGTCACAGTTGCTGTTGGAGAACTGATGGCTCTACAAAACTACTTTTAAGAAGAAGAGTGGTAAAAACTAGAGAGCTAGAAAGAAGAAAAAACTAAAACAAATAAAAGCAAAATCGCTATCACAGAAATTTTCCGCCGAAATTTTTAGGTACTCGTTTGACTGACGCGTTTGTCAAACAATGCACGAAGAGTGTATCTCAATCTCCCTTTCTAGTTTCTAGGGCTATAATAAAAGAAAAGTTAAGATAGCTAGCTAAGGTTGTATCCAGGGGGGGGGGGGGCTAAGGAGTTTAGGCTCCCCTGAAATGTTTGTCTGATTTGTAAAAACGTAACAAAAATGCATATAAACAAATTTTTGATGCGTGTTTTTCAGTATTTTTTTGTTAGCCCCCCTCGAACAAAAATCCTGGATCCTTGCAGGTAGGCCACATTTTTCAGATGAGGGATGATAGATCGCCAAAGACGCTGCTTTTTGGTCCGAAACCAAATGGGGTGGGAAGAGGTCATAAGAAAGGATTTAAAGAATATCAGAACTTTATTGAAGGGAGCTTTGAATTGGAGGAGGAGCGTTGGAGGAGATGGATTGTTCTAGAGGAGGTGAGTGCGCATCTGTTTTGGCCTTAAGCGGCTTAGTGCTGCAATGGATTATTAATGTCGTATAATAGTAGGGCTCCAGGCCCGATGGCCCTATGGACGTGTCTTCTGTAGACGGATATTTTTTACGACTAAAGATTTACCTCAGAGGAAAACGACATTTGAGGGAGGGCAAGATTTTGAAAAAAAGCGCAAGAAATAAGTAAATTAAAAACACAAAAAATTCATGGCGCGAGACAGCCAAAAACATAGGGCATCGTATGATACCCAACCCAACCATACCCACCTAAGTTTTCTCCATAGAGTTGTATCTTTGTTTCTAAATTAACTTTTTAGTTTTGGGACTGAATGCATTTGGTCTTTATAATTATATCGATAAGTAATGAGCGTCCAAGTAAATATAGAATGGAAACCCTAACTAGCACAAGATACCCTAACTTGAACCCTAACTAGCACAAGAAGAAATACACACCAATAATTTCAAACTTAGACCTTTTAACCTGTTGTGTTATTTGTGGAAGTTCTGTATTACCACCAGTAAAATCTTAATTGAAGTAAATTTAAAGTTTACCAGAAATATTGCTATCTACTGTACTTATACACTTAAACGGCAGTTGAAGTAAAATTACTTGATTTAAATTCACCAGAAAAATTACACGCTGGAGAAGAGCTATAAAAAAAAGAGGTTTGCAAACCAAAATTTCTCGTTTTTTTTTTACCATGACGAAATTAAATAAAAACAATTGAATGCAAAAAAGCGTGGTTTACCGATCTTGAGCATAAAACCATAAACAGAAGATGGT
>CM051256.1:6075017-6142517 GCA_027921565.1 Artemia sinica
TCCGTGTGGACTTTAGGGCCGTAGATTAGAGTGATGTAGGGAGCAGGAAGGCATACAGTCTCTTGATCACGCAGGATTATATATGCTGTCAGCATCTAATTCGAAATGTTGTAATATATTCAGCTTTCTCCTAAATTTGATCAATTAGCCCTAGACCTAGAATACCAAATTTTCGTAATTTGTTTTTTTGCATTAAAAAAAAATGAAAAAGTCTTTGTGATCTAGCAACTGATTAACCAATATTTTGTGCGATTGAAATCCTAGCCAGTTATAGCATATTCGTTTTTTTTTAATTCACTTATAATATTTTTTTTTATTTTTAAATCGGTTATGAGCAGAAGCTTGGGTCGTTCCCCGATGTGTCTTTTGAAAAACTCAAAATAGTCTTGACCGACATAAGAGTAAGGTAATTTTTTAAGAGATTTGTTTGTGTATCCTTCCAAATGAAAAGAGCAAATTCATGAGTAATTCATCACGACTTTGAACCCTTTCCACGGGGGCTGCATGGGTTGCACTACCTTTGGTGATATAAATTCTTATATTATGACTTTACCCATAAAAATGATTCCCTGAAAATTTCGAGTCGACGTCATTTTTGGCCGAAATAAACTGCAGGAGCCAAATCATAGGCAGCGCAATACCGCTGCCTAAGTAAAGAACGATGTTGGCACAATGCATTACTTATTTTTTTTTTTTTCTTGGTCTTAGACCAGGGCACTTCATATCGAAGGAGTTTGTCGTAGATACTTCGAAAAGGGCTCATTCGATTGGAAATTGGAGTGACTAGTGCCCTTTTTAATAGTCGAAAATGATTGGAGGGCAACCAGCCCCCCCCCCACGCCCAACATTCCTCCAAACACATCCAATCAAAATTTTGAGATAGCCATTTTGTTCAGCGTAGTTGATTTCCAGATAGGAAATATGTTTCTGAGGAGGTCACTCCCCAAAAATCCTCAGCGCAAGGGTTTTAAGTTATGCCCTGGGGGCATATAAGAACGATTTTGGCACAATGTATTATTTATTATTTTTTCCTTTAGACCAGGGCACTTCGTATCGAAGAAGTTGTCGTAGAAACTTCGAAAAGGGCTCATTCAATTGGAAATTGGAGTGACTTGTGCCCTTTTTAATAGTCAAAAGTGATTGGAAGGTAACTAACACCCCTTCCACCCCACCATTTCCTGAAACACATCCAATCAAAATTTTGAGATAGCCATTTTGTTCAGCGTAGTTGATTTCCATATAGAAAATATGTTTTTGAGGAGGTCACTCCCCCACTACCCTCAGAGCAAGGGTTTTAAGTTATGCCCTGGGGGCATATAAGAACGATGTTGGCACATTGTATTATTTTTTTTTTCCTTTAGACCAGGGCACTTCATATCGAAGAAGTTGTGGTAGAAACTTCGAAAAGGGCTGATTCAATTGGAAATTGGAGTGGCTTGTGCCCTTTTTAATAGTCGAAAGTGATTGGAAGGCAACTAACACCCCTTCCACGCCCACCATTTTCCGAAACACATCCAATCAAAATTTTGAGATAGCCATTTTGTTCAGCGTAGTTGATTTCCAGATAGAAATTATGTTTTTGAGGAGGACACTCCCCCACAGCCCTCATGGCAAGGGATGAAATGGCTAGTGCCCTTTTAAGTAGTCAAAAGTGATTGGAAGGCAACTAACACCCCTTCCACGCCCACCATTTCCCCAAACTCATCCAATCAAAATTTTGAGATAGCCTTTTTGTTCCGCGCAGTTTAAAGTTCAGGAAATTATACATTTGAGCAGGGCACTCCCCCCGCAGACTTCAGGGCAAGGGTTGTAAGTTATGCCCTGGGGGCATATAAGTTTTTATTGAAATCTTTGTCGTAGCAACTTGAAAAAGGGCTCATTCGATTGGAAATTCAAAGGTCTAGTGCCCTTTTTAATAGTCAAAAGTGATTTGAGGGCAACTAACCCCCCCTCTCACGCCCACCTTTTCCCCAAACACATCCAATCAAAATTTTCAGATAGGCATTTTATTCAACGTAGTTGAAAGTTTTGGAAATAAGGTCTTTAAGGATGACAGCCTCTCCACCCCCATAGCCCTCAGGGCAAGGGTCGTAAGTTATGCCCTGGGGGCATATAAGGTTTATGTAGAAAGTTGTTGTAGAAATTTCAGAAGGGGCTCATTCGATTGGAAATTGAAAGAACTAGTGCCCTTTTAATAGTCAAAAGTGATTGAAGGGCAACGAATCCCCCTTCAATTTCCCCAAACACATCCAATCGAAGTTTTGAGATATCAATTTTGTTCAACGTAGTCGAAAGTCCTGGAAAATTAGGTCTTTTAGGATGATAACCCCATCAGAGCCCTCATTGCAAGGGTTGTAAGTTATGACCTGAGGGCATATAAGGTTTATATAGAAAGTTGTTGTAGAAATTTCAAAAGGGGCTCATTTGATTGGAAATTGAAATTGCCCTTTTTAATTGTCGAAAGTGAGGGGAGAGTAATTACGCCCTCCATTTCCCCAAACACATTCAATCAAAGTTTAGAGTTAACCATTTTGTTCAACGTAGTTGAAAGTTCTGGAAATTAGGTCTTTTAGGATGATAACCCCATCAGAGCTTTTAGTGCAAAGGTTGTAAGTTATGCCCTGGGGGCATATAAGGTTTATATAGAAAGTTGTTGTAGAAATTTCAAAAGGGGCTCATTTGATTGGAAATTGAAATTGCCCTTTTTTAATTGTCGAAAGTGAGGGGAGAGTAATTACGCCCTCCATTTCCCCAAACACATTCAATCAAAGTTTAGAGTTAATCATCTTGTTCAACGTAGTTGAAAGTTCTGGAAATTAGGTCTTTTAGGATGATAACCCCATCAAAGCTTTCAGTGCAAAGGTTGTAAGTTATGCCCTGGGGGCATATAAGGTTTATATAGAAAGTTGTTGTAGAAATTTCAAAAGGGGCTCATTTGATTGGAAATTGAAATTCCCTTTTTAATAGTCGAAAGTGAGTGGAGAGTAATTACCCCCCCCCCCTCTCACGCCCACCATTTCCCCAAACACATTCGATCAAAGTTTAAAGATAGCCATTTTCGTCAACGTAGTGGAAAGTTCTGGAAATTATGTATTTAAGGATGACAAACCCCTCAGAGCCCCCAGAGCAAAGGTTGTAAGTTATGCCCTGGGGACATATAAGGTTTTTATAGATAGAGTGTTCGTAAAAACTTCAGAAGGGGCTCATTCAATTAGATATTGAGAGGGATAGTGCCCTTTTTAATAGTTGAAAGTGATTGGAGGGTAACTAACCCCCTATCACGCCCACCATTCCCCCAAACACATCCAATCAAAATTTTCAGATAGCCATTTTGTTCAACGTTGCAGAAAGTTCTGGAAATTAGGTCTTTGAGGATGACAATCCCCCCCTCCCTCAAGCCCTCAGAGCAAGGGTTGTAAGTTATGCCCTTTGGGCATATAAGGTTTTTATTGAAAGCGTTGTCGTAGAAACTTCAAAAGGGCTCATTTGGTTGGAAATTGAAAGGGCTAGTGCCTTTTTTTATAGTTGAAAGTGATTGGAGAGCGACTAACGCTCCTCGCACGCCAACCATTTTCCCAGACACATCCAATCAAAATTTTGAGATAGCCATTTTGTTTAAAGTAGTTGAAAGTTCTGGAAACTAGGTCTTAGAGGATGACAACCACCCTCACAGCCCTTAGGGTAAGGGTTGTAATTTATGCCCTGGGGGCATATAAGGTGTTTTATAGAAAGTATTGTCGTAGAAATTCAAAAAGGGCTTATTCGATTGGAAAGTGAAAGGCCTAGTGCCGTTTTTAATAGTCGAAAGTGATTGGAAGGCTTGACATTTTTATAGTGAAGATCGATGTGGGTATAATGTATTATTTTTTTGTTGTTGTTGTTGTTTAGACCAGGACACTTTGTATCGAAGGAGTTGTCGTAGGAACTTCAAAAAGGGCTCATTCGATTGAAAATAGAAAGGGCTGATGCCCTTTTTAATAGTCGAAAGTGATTGGAGGGAAACTAATCCCCATGTTTAAAAACTAAATGTTGCCTTAAGATTAAACCAAAATGCACTGTGTTAATGCTAATTCCCAATAAGCCATCTCAGCAGTATCTCGAGAAGGACTGAGGGTACTATGTTCAAACTTTCGGGGCCACTTCTGCTTTTAAAATTTAACCAAATCAGAATAGCCTAAGTGTATCCAAGCTATCAAAGAAAGTAAACAGATTTTTTTGCGCGAATGGTATCAAGTTTTCCATTTCAGGTCAACTAGAGGAGGTATGAAACTAAATTAAACAGTACTATTTGTGTCCATATTTTTAAAAGGGTGTATGTTGGTAAAAATTGCTGAAATGTTTTCTCCAGCATACAAATAACAGGCCAAACTATAAATTCTTAATAAAAAACGAAAAGATTTCAAGTATTATTTTCTTTTTCCCTGAAAAGACTATGTCAAAATAAAACATACAGAAATTAATTAAAAAAAAACTTTTTTCACTAAATAAGTTTTTCAAAGAAAAGTAAAGATCTCCATTAAACAAAAAATGAGCAAAAATAAAATCAAATAATCTGCCAAGCATGAAACTACCACAAATCAGCATTGATAAATAAATGAAACCCAAAACGAACAGAAATTACAATAAATAACCGAGTCAAACTCAAAACGGGCAGAAATTAATATAAGTTGGGCTCAAAACCCCTGTGCCTTCCCAAGGCCAGAACATAATTTGCACTTTACTGAAAAAAAATACAAATGAATGTGTATTGTCAGTTTAGTATACATATACTGATATTTACTAATCAAAATGTTAATGTTATTTGATATATTTAAGTTATAAAAGCAAAAACAGTAAAAAACATAAAATCGTTGACACATATTTCATCCATTTATAATCTTATTTAAATCAATGAAAAATTCCAATTAAGTAAAAAATAAGTAGAATAAAACAAAGTAGGGAAATAAATATATATATGGTTTGGAAAACATGTATTTTAGGGTTCGAAAAATAAATTGTGTACGATTATTTCTCAGTAGAAATAATCAAGAAATATTTACTTCTAGATGGTGTTTAAATATCGTGGAGCATAATCCTTAATCCCCTTCAGCTGCTCAATGTATTGCACATTTTGTCATTTTAGACTGTAGAAAGGGATTTGATGTTTTCTTAAATACTTTGAAAGACCACACTGGCTATATATGACGCAGGAAACAGAGAAGAGAAAACACAACAAAATGAGATAAAATCAAATAGCAGAGAAAAACGAGGGCAGTATCAGCCAGCGGAACAATATGAAGCGAAATAAGCAAACGTTTCGACAAGGACCTCCGCCAAGTCGTTCTCAGTGGTAAGAAAAAATAAAAACTTTTGAAGTTTTTAACCTTTTGAAATAGACTTCACAAGAGACAAATAGTAGACTTCACAAGAGACAAAATCTATTTGTTTCTTGTGAATTGTATGGGAATTTTTTTCATTTTTACGGGTTGTACAAACATTTTGGGGGATGGGGACCCCTAAGCCTCCCCTGGATACGTTATTGGGCTGGGAGTAAAGCATATTTTAAATATCTTGGGAGGGCAATTTCACTTTTTTCCATTGTTTCAATGAAAATACCAAATAATGTATTTTTCAAAATCTAAATGGAGGAGTAAAAAAATTCAAAAGAAGTAAATGCTGAAACACCACGATTGGCGCCCTTTAGTTACGTCTTCTAGCAGGTCTGTACTTGGATAAAACAAAGTGTAAACCCCCCCCCCCCCGCTCTTCTTCCAAGTCTCTTGATTTTTCTTTACATCTCAATGCGTTTTAAATAATTTCACAATTTTTTGGGTCTTCATGAACCCCCCCCCCCAAAAAAAAAAAAAAACAAAAAGAAAGAAGGAAAGAACGAGTATACCTTTAATAGTAAACTCAGGAAATGGTAAGCTAGGAAAAACATAACTGTTGACCTTTTTTCTAGTCTAGACGACATTTGGTTCATACTATTTTTGACTTTTTGAAACCGATTTTGATTTTTGAAACCGATTCAATTGCCATTTTTACAGTCCGACCAGCGGATTGTTTTTACCAGCGTTTCAGGTGGTTTTAAGTATGTTAATTAGTAAGAGAATCCCCTCTAGATTTCGTAAAATACTTCTTATCCATATTGTCATTAAAAATCAAAAAGTGCCTCCGTCCCCAGGATTCTTAAAAAGGTACTTACGAATTATACCGACCACAATTTGTTTTTGATCTGTTTCAAAACCGGTTTATCTGTGTACACTCGGAGATAATCAGCTTAACCCGAGTGAGATAAACTACTATGCAGGTATATTTTAATTAAATGTTTATTATATAGAGTTGGTTAGGTTAGGTATTTAATATAATGCGTTCTGGGCTGCCTGTTTTCCATAATTTTCTATTGTAGGTTCCATAGTTTTGCTACTAAAGTATTATATCTTCATCACATTAAGGTATAATTCATTATTATTAACCTAACTTCAGTTTTTGAGTGTGGTCGGTATAATACGTAAGTACCCTTAAAAATTCATTTTTGGCATCTTCATAAAAAAAAATCTAAACTTGTAGCCCTGCATTATACTGCGTTTCTTCTCTTGAAAAGTGAAGTAGATTTTATTATTTGTTATGTCTTCCTAAAATTTCTTATTTTGTATACTGAAATTGTACCCCCCCCCCCTGGACAGAAAAAAAATTGTGCCTGCCTCTTCCTGTATACACTATGCTGACCGTTGTACAAGCCCATATTATGTGCCACAAGTGTGTCCGCTTTCTAAAGAAAGTTAATTATTTCTTAGAAAAGTATGTACTTACTTTGGTTAACAATTAATTCTGGCCTAATGGAGAGCGTAACGAATTTTTAAACACCCATTCTTCAATTTTATGAATAGCCTTTACAACTTCTTTGTTACTTGCAAACCCGGGAAACACGGCACAAACTACCGGATATCAGAACTGATAATTATTCAAAGTGTCTCATTATCATTTGAACTTCCAGTGAAGGGTTATAAATGAAAGAGTTAAGAGAAGAAAAAACTTGAGGGGTGGAGTTTCATTTTTTTAAAGTTCTCTATTCGTGGAGTTTTGAATTCAAATCAATTTTGGAGTTGCGTATTTTAATTCAGCTGTGATAAGATGCAGATTGGCTGCAGTAAAAAACTGAACCATGCTTAACTTTGCAAATGGACGCATTAGTTAAGTGTAGACTGAAGGGCTTCAGAAAACGTATATATGCAGAAAGTTTTGGAGTTGTGTATTTCAATTCAGCTGTGATAAGGGGCAGATTGGCTGCAGTAAAAGACTGAACCATGCTTAACTTTGCAAATGGACGCATTAGTTAAGTGTAGACTGAAGGGCTTCAGAAAACGTATATATGCAGAAAGTTTTGGAGTTGTGTATTTCAATTCAGCTGTGATAAGGGGCAGATTGGCTGCAGTAAAAGACTGAATCATGCTTAACTTTGCAAATGGATGTATTAGTTCAGTAAAGACTGAAGGGCTTCAGAAATATGTCTTTGCAGAAAATGACGATTGACTTTTATCAAAATATAATAGCTCCTTTTTTGATAGATCTCCTACTATCAGATGTGAGGTGATACATATTTGCAAAGGGAAAACATTATGAGTCATAGCCAAGGCCGCACCCAAAAATTTTTTTCGGAGGGGGGGGTTTTACTCAAAGATTTTTTTCGAGGGGGCGGGTACACACAAAAAACCTCAAAAAACGCAGACAAAATTTTTTTATATCCATTTTTGATACGTTTTACGAGTCAAACAAACATTTCAAGGGGGAGGGGTTCAATCCCCTACCCCCCCTCTCTGGCAGGGGTGGATCCAGGATTTTTTTAGGGGGGCACAAAAAAGGTTGATCTGAAAAAGAAATTTAAGGGGGGGGGGGGGTGTAAAATAGGTTGATGCGATAAACTTGCGTTAGGAGCAAGTTTAATTAACGCAAAATTGAGTTAATTAAGTAAATTACACTACTTTAGACTACACTAGGGGGGGGCACCCTCTCGCCCCCCTCTGGATCTGCAACTGCTCTACTGGGAACGGCCTTGGTAATAGCCAAAGGTGGATCTGGAGCAAAATCTTTGGGGAGGGGGCAATGTAACAAGGGCACCAATATTGACCAAATTGACAAATTCATTACAAAAAAGAGTCAACAAGAGAAAAAAATTGAAGGTGCCAGAAAAATCAAGGGGGCCCACGGTGCCCTCCCCCTTCCGGATCCACCCCTGGTCATAGCCTTAAGATTGGTCTTAAGATATTCCCCTGTTTAAGTCAGAGGCAAACCTATTGCGTTGTCTATAGCAAAGAGCCATAAGTGTGCAATGTATTAACATTTATTTATCTAACAGTTCGTGGTAACGAACTGTAAGTAAGGAGCGAACCGGCTCAATAGTAACCGAAACTCGAAAAAAAGGAATTTTGATACCAATAAATATATCAAAAGAATTGGATATTAAATGCTGATTTCAAATATATAAGTTTCATCAAGTTTGGTAGTAACCATCAAAAATTACGCGCCTGAAGGAATTTTTCTGGTTTTTGAGAAAACGGGGAAACACCCCCTGAAATTCATAGAACCTTAATGAAAATCATACCATCAGATTCAGCGCATCAGAGAATTCTACTGTAGAGGTTTCAAGCTCCTATCTGCCCAAATGTGGAATTTTGGAATTTTTGCCAGAAGGAAGACCACGGATGCGTGTTTATTTGTTTTTTTTCTTTTCCCCAGGGGCGATTGTATCGACCCAGTGGTCCTAGAATATCGTGAGAGGAGTCATTCCAACGGACATTAAAAGTTCTAGTCCCCTTTTTTTAGTGACCAAAAAATAGAGGCAATTAGGCCCCCTCCCACGCTCATTTTTTCCCTAAGCCACCCGATCAAAATTTTGATATAGCCATTTTGTTCAACATGGTCGAAAAATATAATGACTGTGTCTCTGAGGATGACTTAATCCGTAACAGTCCCCGAGGGAAGGGCTGAAAATTATGAACTTTGCCCAATGTTTACATATAGTATTGGTTATTGGGAAGTATACTGACGTTTTCAGGAGGGATTTTTTCTGGTAGTGGGGGTGGGTGCGTCGGGGTTTACATGGGAGGATCTTTCCATGGAGGAACTTTTCATGGGGGAAGGGAAATTGCTATGAAGGGGCGCCGGATTTCCCAGCATAATTTAAAAAAACGATCAGAAATTAAATAAAAAACAATTTTTCAACTGAAAGTAAGGAGCAACATCAAAACTTAAAACGAACGGAAATTACTACGTATGTGATTGGGTTCGCCCCCTAGTCAGTACCTCGCTC
This sequence comes from Artemia sinica, assembly GCA_027921565.1. Lineage (NCBI taxonomy): Eukaryota > Metazoa > Arthropoda > Branchiopoda > Anostraca > Artemiidae > Artemia > Artemia sinica. The sequence goes on from CM051256.1 coordinate 6,084,307, forward strand.
TTTAAGCTAAAGTTTTTTTTAGTACTTTCATAAGAGCTATATATTCTAATTAACGGCCTTTGTGATTAAGGGGCCATTTTTAAAAGATTGGAACAAAATTCGAACTTTAGCCTAAAGAGCTAGGTATTTACTAGGGGGGGGGGGTGAACCCCCCTAATATACCTAATAAAAATATACGAATATAGAAGTTCGTTACGTAAGTTAATTCGTAAGGATATTTACTATTAATAAAAACGTTCGTAAATAAAATTAAACAACTTTTGAGAAAGCCATTTAGCCATAAAAAAGTAAAATTAATATGCAAATTTCGTTTGAATTATTCATGTACGGTGAGCCAAAATCAAAACCTGCATTAATTTAAAAAGGTTCAGAAATTAAACAAAAAAACAAGTTTTTTTTAACTGGAGGGGGAATATTCCTTAAATGGAAGGGGCTGTCCCTTCCTCAACGCCTCGCTATTTACGCTAAAGTTTGACTGTTTGTTATAACTCTATTTTTTAAAACAATTAAATAAAAAAAAACAAGTTTTTTTAACTGAAAGTAAGGAACGACGTTAAAACTTAAAAACGAACAGAAATTATTCCGTATATGAAAGGGGCTGTCCCCTCCTCAACGCCTCGCTCTTTACGCTAAAGTTTTTATTGTTTAAATAAAATAGAGTTGTGAGAAAGTCAAACTTTAGCGTCAAGAGCGAGTCGTTGAGGAGGGGACAGCCCCTTTCATATACGGAATAATTTCTGTTTGTGTTAAGTCTTAACGTCGTTCCTTACTTTCAGTTAAAAAAAAACTTGTTTTTTAATTTAATTTTTGAACGTTTTTGAATTAATACAGGTTTTGATTTTGGCTCACCTTACATGAATAAATAAAACAAAATTTGCATATTAATTTTACTTTTATTTGGTTAAATGGCTTTCTCGAAACTTGTTTAATTTTATTTACGAACGTTTTTATTAGTAATAAATATACGTAACTTACGAATTAACTTACATAACGAACTTCTTTATGCATAGATTTTAAATACGCATATTAGGGGGTTCTCCCCCTAGTCAATACCTTGCTCTTTAAGCCAAAGTTCGAATTTTGTTCCAATTCTTTGAAAATGACCCCTTAATCACAAAGGCCGTTAATTAGAATAAATAGCTCTTATGAAAGTACTAAAAAATCTTTGGCTTAAAGAGCGAGGTATTGACTAGGGGATGAACCCAATCATACACGTAATATTTTCTGTTCGTTTTAAGTTTTGATGTTGGTCCTTACTTTCAGTTGAAAAACTTTTTTTTTTATTTAATTTCTGATCTTTTTCTTTAATAATACTGGGAAATCCGGCGCCCCCTTCATAGCAATGTCCCTTCCCCCATGAAGACTTCCTTCATGGAAAGATCCTTCCCCCCGGGGACTTCAGGGGATTAAGTCATCCTTAAAGACATAGTTATCACATTTTCGACCATGCTGAACAAAATGGCTCTCAAAATTTTGATCGGGTGACTTTGGGAAAAAATGAGCGTGGGAGGGGGCCTAGTTGCCCTGCATTTTCTTGGTCACTTAAAAAGGGCACTAGAACTTTTAATTTCCGTTCCAATGAGCCCTCCCACGATATTCTTGGACCACTGGGTCGATACGATCATCCCTGGGAAGAAAAAAACAAATAAACACGCATCCGTGATCTTTCTTCTGGCAAAAAATGCAAAATTCCGCATTTTTGTAGATAGGAGCTTGAAGCCTCTATAGTAGGGTTCTCTGATACGTTAAATTCTTTCGCGTAACTTTTGATGGGTAAGACTAAACTTGATGAAACTTATATATTTGAAATCTGCATAAAAATCTGATTCTTTTGATGTATCTATTGGTATCAAAATGCCGTTTTCTAGAGTTTTGGTTACGTTTGAGCCGGGTCGCTCCTTACTTACAGTTCGTTGCCACGAACTGTTTGATAAAAACTCTAGCGTAAAGAGTGAGCCGTTGTCGAGGGGACAGTCCATTTCATATATGGAATAATTTCTGTTCGTTTTAAGTTTTAATGTCGCTCCTTACCTTCAGTTTAAAAAAACTTGTTTGTTTTTATTTAATTTTTTCATAGAGTCAAAAGCGATTTAAGGGCAACAAGCCACCAGCCGCACTGTTTTTTCCTCAAACGCATCCAGATATTTCTGGTCTACGCAGTTATCATGAGAGTAAAGAGTAACACCAAACCTCAAAATGAGCAAAATTTATTCTGTATAAGAGGGGGACTGCCCCCTCCTCATCCCCACCTTCACTTCATGGTCGTAAGTACTTTGGAGGATGCTTATTTGATCAGAAATTGAGAGTTCTGGTCCTTTTTTTCATATGCCGAAAGTGATTGGAGACCAACCAGCCCCTTTTCTAAAACTGTTTTTGATATCTGGTCCTTTTGTTACCCCTTAGAACATCTGGTAGATATTTTGAGGTACCTATTTTGTACTTTCTCTTTGGTTGCTCAATTTTACCAGAGGGGTATTTTCCATATCTGGCGGAAATAACCTACGGTGGGGAATTTCAAGAGGGGGGTGGGGAATTTTTCAGGGGGGATTTTTCGAGGGGAAATTTTCCGTGGGGGAATTTTCCGGCTGATATTTCCCGTGAAGGTAAACTCCAGCTCCTTCGGCTCTGATACTACCACCTAGCAGAAAAACTATCTAACAGCAAAGTCCAAGGCAGCACAAAAAGTGGTCTACAAAAGCAGACAAACGTCTCTTTTCCTAAGACAAAGGCTACTGAATGAAAGCTGCCAGTAAGTATAGTTTATCTAGTTTACAGTCAAACAGTTAATCCCAAGACTAAGGAAATCTCTGGAAATTTCGGAATACCCGCTTCTGCCATTGAAAGTAAAAACGAACAGCTACCAACTAAGCAAGAGGACATCGGTAAAAGGTATTTAACGAAATGCTCAACTCTCCACCTCCTCCAAACTCCGTAGCACCACCAAACGAGTCGCCACTCTTTCATCTTATTCAGGGCGGCGAACGTGGCCCACACGCATTACAGTTATTTTACAAACGCAACCCCTCAGTACAGCAATTTGGATGAGTGCAGTTACGCACTGTCAATTGCATGCGCAGTCATGGCAAGTATCACAAACTATACCATCGGTCTCAAATTTTAACCAACAGTAGCGTGGAATGATCTTTGATTTGATGAAATTGATCGCATGACATCATCTTCAACTAATCAAAGGCGTTTTCCACTTGTGTAAAGTTGTTGAAACCGAAAGTGGTATTTTATGTCTTTAGTCAAAGCGTCACTGACAGGCATGATAGACAATAAAAACCACTCTTTCTCCGGTAAAATCAGAATTCTACGCTAGTTTTACTACAATTGGAGACAGATGGTTAAAGACCGATGCTGGGGGCTACGAAAACGAGACTGACTGACCGCTTTTACCTCCTTGTTGATGATATTACAGAAACTATCAGCTGTTTTGAAGTCAATACAGTACTATACTAGCTCAAAATTATAAAGCTTCAAAAGTTGACGGTTTCCAACCTCAACTCTTGAGGTATGGACCGAAATTCATGAGGTACCTCTCACGCTGTACCTCTTCATGAGGTGCTTACCCGAATATAGGAAATTGAGAGTAACCCCGCTAATTGGAAGAAAGTGATCTTTGACAAGCTGCCAAAAAAGATAGAACATTTGACTGTAATAATTGGCTAAAATTTATAGGGAGCCTTTATAGTTTATCCTCTGCCAAGTACTACGGTCAAAAGCAAACTCAAAACCAAGGGATTAGAATCATCGCTTTCGATCTTGTAGATCCTGTGATGATTTGGTCTTTTGTCTAAGAGTACTCATTGAAGACTCGCATGAAAGGCAGATCCAGATTATAATTTCATTGACTTCCTGAAGGTATTTTATTCAGTCAATGGGAAATCACTATGGAGAATTCTACGGTATTATGGACCCCTCAACAGGAATGTGCATATTATCGTTGTATTGTAAGAGGAACAGTTATGTGTTGTACAGACTGACGATGGCGGTCTTAGTAAACTTTCAGTATAAAGTTTGGTGTCCGCCAAGGACCTATTAAGTCTCCAATGCTCTTTACCGTCCTCATACACAATATCCCACGATTGTGCAACTTCGCAGGTGGAAGATATGTGAACCAGAGCCAAACCTTATGTGATATTGATTTTGCTGACAACATAGCTCTTTTGTTTCGTTGAAAAGAGAAACTACAGTTAAACATCGCAGAACTCTGAAACAAATCAGAGCCAGGTGTGTAATTAGTCCACTGAATAAAAAATTACACCAAATGATGTAAGCAAGCTACCTCCCCCCCCCCCACTTACTCTAAGTCAGAACTGTTATACTTCGGAAGATTGAAGAATTCAAGTTCCTTGTGAGCCTCATCAAGTCTTATGGAGCCTCGAACGTAAAATTACCATATGTATCACATACATAGGAAACGGCTTTCACTAAACTTAGAAGCTTGTGGAATTCTACAGTTTACTCCATGCAACTGAAGCTCCTAATCTTTAACAATAGCGTCTTCTAAGTGATGGTCTATGGATATGAGTCTTTGCCGTTGACTAAACAGCTCGAAAATATAATCCAAGAGTTTGAGAACAACTGTAACTGACGTTGTAGTTGATGGTGCTACTGGATCACACGTTGCGCATGGATGAACGTCGACCCCTCACAATCTGTAGAAACAGGTCCTTCTTGGTATCAGAAGGTGGGGGAAACAAAACCAATGCTAGGCCGATATCTGTTCAAGTCAACGCTGTTCATATTTTACATGGAAGATCTGTGGTCTGCAGTACCGGAGAAACCATCAGTGGAACCAAGTCGAAGGGAGGGGTTATTTGCGCACCCGTTTCCCTTAGATTTCAAAAATGTTATTTTTTTAGTGTTAGTATTGAAAAATATCCTTTTTTTGGTATGTTCTCTGAAAAAAGTCAAATAAAATATATTTCCCCCTCCCCAGATTTCTTTAACACATAATGCCTCCATCCAACCCCTCGTATATTTTTAATGAATTAGCAAGAGATATATCTGTTCAAATCAAACGTTGATCAAACCGTAAATGGAAGATCGTGGGTCTGCAGCACTGGAGAAGCCATCAGTGGAACCAATTCGGGGGGAGGGGTTATTTCCACACCTCTCTCCCCTAGATTTCGAAAATTTTCTTTTGAGTATTAACACTAAAAAATACCCTTTTTGGTATGTTCTCTGAAAAGAGTCAAATAAAATATAATTGCCCCCCCCCCAGATAATTGCCCTATTGAATAAATAATTGCCCTCTTAAATACATAATGCCTTAAACCCCTCGTAGATCTTTGTGAATTAGCACCACTGGAGGTCATCGCTGAGAGGCACCGTTGTCACCCTGCGCACTAGCTAGCATGGGAGAGCCTAAGTCTAAGTAAGTTAAGCTGGTAACTCGCTTATTGAATTTGAATATACATCGTGCATTCACCTAAATAAGACAAGTACAGAGCTGGACTGCAATAATCAGTGTGATTTCCTATTATTTGCGCTCACGCAAGTCTTGCTCTTTTGACGATATAAGTCACCAAAAGGATTACCCCCCCCCCCCCGAAAAAAATCTGCCTATTCTTATGTCAGCGACAGTAATACAAGAGGTGTATGCAGCATTATTTTAACATAATTTCTTAGTCTACATTCTAGAGCTTCGTCCGCTATGTTGATCCACTCAATAGGTTTTTCTCAAATCTTCTTTAATTACTGAGATAATTAAAACTTGTCTTTTTATTATACATCTTTTTCTCACTTTTAGAACTATTTAGAAAATCAGAATTTTGGCATCGAACTATTTTTAACCATATCTCTTATGCAGCTACGAGCCTTATTTACATAATCAACTACTTGTTAATACCTGTCACAACCCAAAACGTGTTTTTTTTGTTTTCGTTCTTTTTATCATTAAAAAGAAATATCATATCATTTGTTTCGCTCTTTTTATTTGTTTTCGCTCTTTTTTTTAAGTTTGTTTTGTAACCTAACGTATTTATCGCAGCCGAGGTAGATGGCTGTACAGCTTTTCGCTGTATTTGTTAATTCCCGGGACTGTGCTTGGATCGATTCTAATGCCTGGAAAATCAGTCAAACATAAGTAATTTTGTTGGTCAAGCTTACCCTAGGGAGTCTAGTAAACTTTTTCATTCTAAATCTTCGAAATCAGACTAACATAACGAAACCTTTTCCTCGTTAAATTTGGTTCTGCAATTAAATGCAAGCAATCAGCTTTCTATTTATCTTTCCATTCCATCCAATTTCCCTTCCTGTATATTCCAGTGGAATTGGTAATTAGTTTTTCTAAAGCTTTCATTTCTAAGCCTTCGGAGCTTTTATTCACTTTTCCTTGAATTTGGAAAAAATCCCTCTAAGTGCTTAAAAGAAAGGAACAAAATTTATCGCCTACATCTCTAATGGTTTATTCATTTATTCTAAATTCCTACAAATCAATATTTCTAAATAGGAGGTTGGACTTGAGTTTTCCTATTTCAATTAAGGAATAATTGCCCCGTATGCAAAATGAGAGCAATTTAATCCAATCTTTAGACTTAGATCAAAAGAGAAGGGGAGGAATGTGTATGCTTTTGTCATCATTTTTGACGAGTTGCCATAGTAATCCGTAAGTTCGGAGATAAACAAATTGCAATGTTCACTCAAAAGCCGGGATAAAAGCTGAGGGTCCTTTGAGAACCTCAATAACGAACCATTTCCCCAATTTTAGTGAAATAAAAGAATTAAATAGGATCCTTGAGATTATTGCTTTTGTCAAATCTGGTCTGAGAGGAACTTCGTGTGGGACCCTATATCCGTATTTGTGTGTAATGTGGTGGCAGAATTCAAAATTTAAGATTTGTCTTGTGCTTTTGATAATTTAAGAAAAAAAAGTATGCAGTTTGTTTCTGCCACTAGTATTGATGAAAAAAGGGAATAAATTAGGAAGATTTTAAGTCATAGCCATAAGAAGAAATAATAAATAGTTTTCAGCAAGTATCTCCGCCGTGTTCATTCCAACAGAAAGAGGTCAACCAAAAACGAATCAAGAGTAAGAGTTTTGCTTTATTTTTTTGTTGCGCAGAGAATATTGGAGATTGGTGGAGATTAGGTGGAGATTAGATGAGGTGGAGAACGTTGGGCATTAGACATGTTTTTAGGGAAGGCAGGAGATCCATAGCCCACCGGAAATATCGTGATTTATAAGGTTTCCCAGTAATTTCTTACACTTTCCCCCGTTACTTTACCTAATTTATGTTTTTCTTTTTGATGCCTTCCTCCTCCCCCTGAAATAATTTGGAAATGGAATTACTATTCACTGTCGCAATTGTTGGAAATAGCTTTCTGAATCTCCAGTTTTTCTCCAGTTTTCTACTGTTTTATTTCCAGTTTTCTTTATTTCCAGCATGATGAAAAATGTCCTCGTTCACTTTGAATTTATTACATCGTTGATATAGTATTCTAACTGAACTTCGGTGCGAAGTTGAATATTTCAACTGTGTTACTGACTATTTATGGGCTTTTCTTGAACCTCTTTGAACCAAGCAGAACTATGATGTGATTGCGTCAAAACTGTATAGTTTCCTTAGGTTGGAAAGCTTTCAATAACAGTTGTGAAGTTTATCACAGGTGTTGGGCATTTAGTCGCTTGCTCATCTGATGCGTTTAAAAACACCCAACAGGAAAGGAGTTAAGAAAAGAGGACCATGTGTTCTTCCAAACAATGTCTGTACAAAAAAAAGAAATTAAAAATTGTTTTTGAAATGGAATAAAAAACGGATTTTTTTCCTCTCGAGAAGCTATTAATAAAGTGAAAACGAGGAGTGAAAAACGGATTTGGGTTTACATAATTTACATAAAAAAGATACCAAATTAATGTCTGTTCGAAAGGCATTGATGAAAAAAAATCGGTGAGTTGCAAAAAATTAAGTTAGAAGCTCAAGTTATGTGAAGCCCAATCCGTTTTGTGACACCCATTTTCACTTATATTCAGAGATTCTCGAGAAAAAAAATGTTTTCTGCTTTTTAGTTCATTTTGAAAACGAGTTTTTAAAAATGTTTTTATTTTATACTATTTAGTCTTTACTAAAACTAAAACTTGTTCGACATTTATTCTGTCATTCCAGCTGTTTATTTCCAGCTTTTTCAACCATCTACCTTTTATCAGCTGTTTTTTTTAACCATCTACCTTTTTTCAACTGCTTTTCAACCATATCTAGTGTACATTTGAGGTTCTAGGGGGGGGGGTGGAAGCTGCCCCCCCCCTTCCGTACGCCCATGAATATATCTTGTACATCCGTTTATTTTGTCTTATTTATACAATGGGGAGTATAAAAGACGGGGTTGTTTTGATTTTGTATTGTTGCATTGTCATCGAAAATCATATCCTGGTAAATGCACAGTATATAAATAATAGATATTATCTTTATACAGTGGGTCAATGTAAGTAATTGAACATTTGGAAGTGGTCGAAAAATGTCACACAAATTTAACAATTTATGTCACAAAACACAAACGGACAAAATTAAAAGAAAAACATGTGAAAAAAAGCCGGTGAGTTGAGGAAAACGGGTTTAAAAATATTTCGGTACTTATGCATTATACGGGCCCGCCGCTCCATACTGTATAAGGAAACCAGACATGGAGACCCGTCAAATGGGTATTTGCTATCTAAATTGATTGCAAAGCGAGGTTTCTTATCGAGTTTAAAATATTTAAACAATTGTTTTTTGGGTTTAAGTGGGAGGGGGGATGGGAAAGGTACCTAGGTTAGGTTACATATTTAATATATGCTATGCTTTACCCCCTCCCCCCTAATGTGCAAATATATAGCCCAAATTTGTTTCTAAACTATTATATATTCATCCTATTTTATTTTATTTCATTAGCATTCACCAAACTCGACTTCTTTCGTGGGTCTGTATAATGCACAAGTACCAATATTTCCAGTCGCAAGCAATATTCGTGTTATGACCGGTGTTTTTCAGCTGCTATTACTTTTTAGTTTAATCAGAGAGAAAAAGAAAGATTATGGCCCCATATTTCCGTGTTAAATGTGTGCTTTAACTCTATTTATTTTTGTTACGTATTTTCTTAAGCCAATTACATTATTCCTGGAGCATATGTCAGAAAAGGAAACCAAATAGCCCCACATATTTTAAAGTTAAGGTAAAGAATACGGCATTGGACTTTATGGTCCCTACCGGCGGTGCTGATCTCTGTTTCTTAGCCCTTCAGCCAGGAAGTGCAATGGGGGGCTGGGGGCCAAACATCCTGTGCTTTCGCACACCCTTCCTGTTTACCTTCCCCAGATTTCTCCATGTACTCATTTAAAGCTGGGTAGACTCTGGCTGAGCTTACAAAGTCACGCCACTGACCCCCGTCCCAAACCGAATAATTGAGTACGCTAGGATTCGAACCCTCGTCCGCTCGGACAAAGGATGCTAAATCCAGCGCACCAATCCACGTGACTAGGACGACTATTTTAGCTGCTGTAAAAAGAGCACACAGCCTGATTTGCATGAAATTTCAAACCAGTAAATAGAACTATAAGTTATTGGGCCCCAAAATTTAAAAAAAGTAAACCCTCTGTTTCTCTGTAGTTTTATAATTGAATGCTCGTCTCAGCTAAACTTTCGAAGCCTTCCAGTAATCCCCTGAAATGGTAACACTGCTTTTAAGAAGGCATAGTAAACCTGCACACAACCTGAGTCACAGGTGCTTTTCTAAAGATAGTCTGAAATTGCCATAATATAATGTAAATTGACTTGGTGAAGGAACGTAAATAATTTTTTTCTGTTATGAGAGTCATCTGTTAGTTGGTTAGTTTCAAGCCGACTAGTTGTTAAGCTTCTATGAGTACACGATAAGTTCTTTTGACTAGGTTCATGACATTTTGATTAGATTTTGACTAGGTTCATGGCATTTTGACTAGATTTTGACTAGGTTCATGGCATAAACAGCAGCGAACATTTATAACAAAAATTTATTGATGGTTTATATTCTAATACACCAATCATCCCCGGGAATGAATGTCCACAATTTTTCCTGGGTTTATGGAAATTAATCTTTTAGAAATAAATTCCTGCGTACCCACCTGCATCTATAGACAAAAAGTTGAATAATCATCCAAACAGACAGCACTCGTAGACAAGATAAAAAGGCAAAATGTTGAAAAAAAATCTAGACTTCTCTTGAAAATATTGCACTCTTTTCCAGCAGGGGCGTAGTTTGCTATATGACAGGGGGGCATGCCCCCCAGACCCCATTTTTTCCCCTACCAGACCACAGTTTGCCCCCCGGCTGAAGTTCAGTTTCTTCAAAAATCATGTCAAAGCTAAGACAAGCCTGCAAAATTCAAGCATCCACAGAAACGGCTCAGTTTTATTTTAGTATATCTTTGACTTTATGGTACTACATGGCTCATTTTTCATTGTCATTTCGCTTGATTTGGGAAAATTGGCTAGAACCCTGCCAGTCCCCCAGGATTTTGACGACATTACGCCACCATTTTCCAGTCAAAACAATTAGTAGAATAGAAAACGATTTTTTTTTTAATTTAAGATATTCCAAAAATATAACGGGTAACTTAGCAACAATTTAAAACGGCAAAAAAAAACCCGAAGGAAACTTTAACTGTTCAATTTTAATAGAGCCCCACAGAATCGAGAAGTAAAGGGTGTGGGGTCGAGCTATGGCATCATAGTGTTATGATGGCATCATACAGTTATATGGTATCATAGAGCTATGACATCATGAGTGGGGTAGAGCTATACAGTTTAGGACATACTTGCAACATTTATGCTTTAGCATAGAAAGTTTAGCGTAGCTGGCTCGTGTTATCTTCAGGTTTTATTGAGTTGAATTTTGATTGGCCACTTTTTTTGAAAACTTCTTTCCCTGGATCCAAAATTTAGAAGAATCATGTCAAGGGCATTAAACCAGGAATAGAGATAAACTCTAGGTATGTCTAACAGATAATTTTACGGCTAGATTCATAGCAAGATTTTTCAATTCAGCGAAAAGGATTATACATCAAACAGTTCGTTGTAACGAACTGTAAGTAAGGAGCGACCCGGCTCAATTGTAACCGAAACTCTAAAAACTGGAGTTTTGATACCAATAGATAAATCAAAAGAATCAGATTTTTATGCTGATTTCAAATAAATACGTTTCATCAAGTTCTATCTCACCCATCAAAAGTTACGCGCCTGAGAAAATGTGCCTAATTTTCGAAAAAAGGGGGAGAAAGTCCCTAAAAGGCATAGAACTTTAGTGAAAATCAAACCATCAGATTCAGCGTATCAGAGAACCCTAACATAGAATTCCCAAGCTCCTATCTGCAAAAATGTATAATTTTGTATTTTTTTACCAGAAGTAAGATCACGGATGCGTGCTTATTTTTTTTTTTTTTTCCAAGGGTTATCGTATCGATCCAGAAGCCCCAGAATATCGTTAGAGGACTCACTCGAACGGAAATTAAAAGTTCTAGTGCCTTTTTTGAGTGACCAAAACAATGGAGGGCAACTTAGCCCCTCCCACGCTCATTTTTCTCCCAAAGTTACCCAATCAAAATTTTGAGATAGCCATTTTCTTCAGCATAGTCGAAAATCTGATAAATATGTCTTTGAGGATAACTTAATGGCCCAAAGTTCTCGGGGGAAGGGCTGCAAGTTATGAACTTTGCCCATTGTTTACATATAGTATTGGTTAATGGGAAGTATACAGACGATTTCAGGAGGGATTTCTTATGGGGGAGGGTCGTAGGAGGGTGTTACGGGGGAGGATCTTTCCATGGAGGATGTTTCCTTGGGGGAAGATACATTTCTATGAAGGGGGCCCCAGATTTCCCAGCATTATTCAAAAACGATCACAAATTAAATAAAAAACAAGTTGTCTTCAACTGAAAGAAAGTAAGGAGGAACATTAAAACTTAAAACGAACAGAAATTATTAAGTATATGAGGGGGTTCGCCCCCTAGTCAATACCTCGCTCTTTAAGCTAAAGTTTTTTTTTAGTACTTTCAAAAGAGCTATCTATTCTAATTAACCGGCCTTTGTGATTCAGGGGCTTGTGATTCGAACAAAATTCGAAGTTTAGCGTAAAGAGTGAGGTATTGACTAGGGGGCGAACTCCCAAATATACGTAATAAAAACATACGAATACAGTTTTTCGGTACATAAGTTAATTCGTAAGTTACGTCAGAACAAAATTTCGAGAAAAGCATTTAGCCAAAAAAAGTAAAATTAATATGCAAATTTCGTTTTAATTATTCATGTACGGTGATCCAAGATCAAAGATGCATTAATTCAAAAACGTTCAGAAATTAAATAAAAAAACAAACAGATTTTTTTAACTGAAAGTAAGGAGCAACATTGAAACTTAAAACGAAAAGAAATTATTCCGTATATGAAAGGGGTGGTCCCTTTCTCAACACCTCGCTCTTTACGCTAGAGTTTGACTATGTCTCACAACTTTATTTTTTAAAACAATAAAAAACTTTAGCGTAAAGAGCGAGGCGTTGAGGAGGACCACCCTTTCATATACGGAATAATTTCTGTTCATTTTAAGTTTTAATGTCGCTCTTTACTTTCAGTTAAAAAAAACTCGTTTTTTTTTAAATTTAATCACTAATCCGAGATACAGTTTAAATTTGATCAGTTAAGAACTGAAAAAGAGAAAGATCAAAACGACAAAAAAAGAAATAAATACGAAAAAAATAGTTAGCTGGACACATCATGCCCTCGGATTTTGGATAGTCATCTCCTTTTAGTCTTATCTGTTGGTACTTAGTCTAATGGCCCTTACCTCTTTATGTTAAGACTAGACTTGAAGAGAATTTGTTAAGTGTTTACAAACTAAAAATGAGCATCTTGTGTTTGGAAGAATTGCCTTTATACAGTCATTTTATTTAAAAGGGTGTTTATCATTGTTGCCCCCTTTTGGGGCAGCCTAGTAAAAGACGAATTATACCCCAGAGTAGCCGTAAATTTTAAATGCATTTTGACAATTCTGTGCAAACAATTGCCTTTGTACAGTCATTTCATCTAAAATGACGTTTATTATGGTTGTCCTATTTGGGGCAACCTAGAACAGAACGAACCGCAGCCCATAGTAACCAAAAACTTAAAGGTGTGTTTTGAAGAGAAAACATTCAAAGGACAAAAAATCGCCAATGTTGCTGATTCAGGAATGGTAACTATAATTTCTATTACTCTTAATGGTATTAAATAAAAAAAAAACAAGTTTTTTTTAACTGAAAGTAAGGAACGACGTTAAAACTTAAAACGAACAGAAATTATTCCATATATGAAAGGGGCTGTCCCCTCCTCAACGCCTCGCTCTTTACGCTAAAGTTTTTTATTGTTTAAAAAAAATAAGAGTTGTGAGAAAGTCAAACTTTATCGTAAAGAGCGAGGTGTTGAGGAGGGGACAACCTCTTTCATATATGGAATAATTTCTGTTCGTTTTAAGTTTTAACGTCGTTCCTTACTTTCAGTTAAAAAATACTTATTTTTTTTATTTAATTTTTGAACGTTTTTGAATTGATGCAGGTTTTGATTTTGGCTCACCGTACATGAATAATTAAAGCAAAATTTGCATACTAATTTTACTTTTATTTGGTTAAATGGCTTTCTCGACACTTGTTTAATTTTATTTACGAACGTTTTTATTAGTAATAAATATACGTAACTTACGAATTAACTTACATAACGAACTTCTATATTCATATATTTTTAATACGTATATTAGGGGCTCACCTACTAGTCAATACCTCGCTCTTTAAGCTAAAGTTCGAATTTTGTTCCAATTGTTTAAAAATGACCCCTTAATCACAAAGGCCGTTATTTAGAATAAATAGCTCTTATGAAATTACTAAAAAATCTTTGGCTTAAAGAGCGAGGTACTGACTAAGGGGTGAACCCAATCATACACTTAATATTTTCTGTTTGTTTTAAGTTTTGATGTTACTCCTTATTTTCAGTTGGAAAACATGTTTTTTTTATTTAATTTCTGATCTTTTTTTTAAATAATGCTGGGAAATCCGGCGCCCCTTCATAGCAATGTCCCTTCCCCATGAAAACTTCCTTCATGGAAAGATCCTCCCACATAACCCCCAACCCACCCGCCCACACACCCCCCTTACTACCAGAAAAAATCCTCCCTGAAAACGTCTGTATACTTCCTAATAACCAATACTATATGCTAACATTGGGCAAAGTTCATAACTTTCAGCCCTCCTCCCGGCGACTTCGGAGGATTAAGTCATCCTAAAGGACATATTTATCATATTTTCAACCATGCTGAACAAAATGGCTATCTCAAAATTTTGATCAGGTGACTTCGGGAAAAAAATAAGCGTGGGAGGGGGCCTAGTTGCCCTCCATTTTTTTTGGTCACTTAAAAAGGGCACTAGAACTTTTAATTTCTGATCCAATGAGTCCTCCCACGATATTCTAGGACCACTGGGTCGATAAGATCACCCCTGGGAAAAAAAATAAATAAAAAATTAAAAAAAATAAACACGCATCCGTAATCTTTCTTCCTGCAAAAAATGCAAAATTCCACATTTTTGTAGATAGGAGCTTGAAACCTCTACAGTAGGGTTATCTGATACGCTGAATATGATGGTGTGATTTTCATCAAGGTTCTATAACTTTTAGGGGATCTTTCCCCTTTTTTGAAAATCAGCCAAATTTTCTCAGGCGCGTAACTTTTGATGGGTATGACTAAACTTGATGAAAGTTATATATTTGAAATCAGCATTGAAATCTGATTCTTTTGATGTATCTATTGTTATCAAAAACCCGTTTTCTAGAGTTTTGGTTACCATTGAGCCGGGTCGCTCCTTACTCAGTCGTTACCACGAACTGTTTGAAAGTTCGTCACGAAAGCAAATTGGTGGGAATTTCGAAAAATAGCATGATACCCCAGAAAATGGTGTCGGATTGAAATGAAAATGGCCCCATTGGTATCACCATAGCCAAAAACCCCATATAGGTGAATTACACCCCCCCCCAATCTTGAGCAACAAGTAAAATCACTTTTTCCCAAAGAAAGGAGCGACCTGTCTTCTTTTTTTCTTCGCCACTAATGTGGTGCTGAAATAAAATAAGATGTTTAAGGGCTCATTTGAAAGTAAATAGCTATATCTTATGCCTTTTGCAAACAACAATTTTATTAAATATGGTATCAAACAGTTCGTGGTAACGAACTGTATGTAAGGAGCGACCCGGCTAAATAGTAACCGAAACTCTAAAAAACGGAATTTGGATACCAATAGATACATCAAAAGAATTAGATTTTTATGCTGATTTTAAATATTTAAGTTTAATTAAGTTTATACTCTTACCTATCAAAAGTTACGCGCGTTTGACGCTGTCTCACAACTTTATTTTTTAAAACAATAAAAAACATTAGCGTAAAGAGCGAAGCGTTGAGGAGGGGACAGCCCCTTTCACATACGGAATAATTTCTGTTCGCTTTAAGTTTTAATGTCGCTTCTTACTTTCAGTTAAAAAAAACTTGTTTTTTTTTTTATTTAACAGCTCCAAAGGATAACAGCGCAACACCGGTGACTTAGTAGCGACCGATGCGTTTCCTTTTTTTGCCCGGGTTCATTATATAGAGCCGATGGTTGTAGAAAATTTAAGAAGAGCTCATTTGTACTTTTTACTGGTACTCTTTACTGATCGAAACTCATAAGAGGGCAGACCCCTTTGGTGCCATTTTGGATGCTGGACAATCTCGTAGCTCTTCCCATGGTATTGGATTAAATCTGATGGTCGTAATTCACCCAAAATAGTCAAAATAATAAATGATGAGCCCCCCCCCCAGATTGACATGACGCACACAGCCATAGAAACAAGGGTGCCAAATTATGCAAATGAAATGTTCTTTAGAGGTGCGTTTTAGTAATAAAAAAAGGTCGGCATGCTGTACATTTTCAAATGAAGAATCATTAAAAAAAAACTAGTTCATATGTTTGGAGGGACAAATTGGACTCCTGCTCCCTAAAAAACCTACCTGTCATCCACCAGCAGCTTATTAGCAGAAAGACAGGCATAGGGCGCCTTTTTAAAACTGGATTCAGACAAGGATTTTAAATCTGTATGATCGCGCGGTAAAGAAAAATCAACTGTGGAGACTTGATGCAACTCCAAGGTAAGTCGTTACTTGGTGCCTACACAAGCTAACTTCCAGCTAAAGAACTAACTAATGCAATTACTACCTAATTCCAAGCTGTGGAAATGTGTGACATGGCTGCAGATCGACTCGGTGCAAGAACGAGCTAATTTGTGAATTATTACGAAAAGAAACAGTCTTAATTCATTGCAAAAAAGAAATAAGTCCAAGCTGTAGAATTTTCCTGACGTGGTGCAAAAACAAGCTCAGTTCTAACTGAGTGTCAAAGCAAGTTAAGTTTTAGCTACAGATCGGCAGGATGTAAAACCCAACTAGGTCTTATATTGGCACGAAAATGATCTTAGCCCTGCTTTGCTACAATACAAGCTAAGTTTGACAACGAGCTGATTCCAAGCTGTATTTGGCATTTCCTTACTGTCAGTTGGCCGAGAAATGGGCAGGTATCACCTTGCTTGACTTAAAACCATGGAATGAACTGTGTGTCCCCTTCAAACTCTGATTTAAACAAGGTTTTATGTAGTCACCAACTATGAGACAATTATTTAAACAGTTTTGTTTCGTTTCATTTATTTAATTTGGAAGTCCAGTGGCTGCCTCAAATTTATGGTCAGGAAGCTATAAAATCCTGTTAAACCAATATTGGTGGAATCAAAGCCTATCTTTGAGATATATAGTTAGCTTGTTTTTATTTCAAATTGGTATTTCAAACACCTATGTTGCACGAGTAGTCACGGATTTGTAATCAGCAAAAAACCTAAATCAGCAAATCAGCAAATTGCAGCAAAATACCAATGTAATCAGCAAAATACCAATGTAATGTAATCAGCAAAATACCAATTTTAGCATTAAACAAAAAAAATAAGCGAATACATTTTTGACCAATTACAATTTGCATTCTCTTTTATAAGTAGTCCTAATTGGCCTATAGTGATTTGGAAGTGAATTGGAATATCGACTTGGAAATCGACGGCCAGCTAAGCCCAAATGTGAACGCGGCTTAAGCGAATACACTTTGACCAATGACAATTTGCTTTCTCTTTTATAAGTAGCTCTGAGTGGTCCATAGTGATGGCGGCTGGAAATTGACGGCCAGCTAAGCTCAAATGTGAACGCGGCTTAAAAAAAAAAAAAAAAAAAAAAAAAAAAAAAAAAAAAAAAAAAAAAAAAAAAAAAAAAAAAAATAGGGGAAGAGACAAGACCCAAGTGACTCACTTTAGGTTCTCTAGTCATACAGACTGAATTTCTGCGTTATAATACAAAAGAAAAACATATATAGCTTCCAGAAAAGCAAAAATTTATGACTGTAGATAGTTGTATATTCGCTTTTATATCTTTTATACTTTTATTGGGGATTCTTTTTTCACTTAATTGAAAAAAAAACTGCTGATACGCAAACGGAAATGAGGCTTCCCTGGACTCTATCTTCTGCTAAAAATTATTTTAAAATGTTAAAACAAACATCTTTCCAAGAATACCAATACCGAAAATACCAATTGGTTAAAAAAATTGGTGTTTTAGGTTAAAAAAAACCTAAAATACCAATTTTAGCATTAAAAAAAAGAAAAAAATAAATAAAAAAAATGGGAGAATAGGCAAAACCCAAGTGATAGTGACTGTAGATAGTTGTATATTCGCTTTTTATATCTTTTATACTTTTATTGGTGATTCTTTTTTCACTTAATTGAAAAAAAACTGCTGATACGCAAACGGAAATAAGGCTTCCCTGGACTCTATCTTCTACTGAAACTTATTTTAAAATGTTAAAACAAACATATTTCCTAAAATACCAATACCTTAAATTCCAATTGGTTAAAAAAATTGGTATTTTAGATTTAGAAAAACCTAAAATACTAATTTTAGCATTAAAAAAAAAAAAAAAAAAAAAAAAAAAAAAAAAAAAAAAATTGTGGAATAGGCAAAACCCAAGTGACTCACTTTAGGTTCTCTGGTCATACAGACTGAATTTCTGCGTTCTGATTTAAAAGAAAAACATATATAGTTTCCAGAAAAGCAAAAAATTTATGACTGTAGACAGTTGTATATTCGCTTTTTATATCTTTTATACTTTTATTGGTGATTCTTTTTTCACTTAATTGAAAAAAAAAAACTGCTGATACGCAAACGGAGATAAGGCTTCCCTGGACTCTATCTTCTGCTAAAACTTATTTTAAAATGTTAAAACAAACATCTTTCCACTAGCAGGAAATCTGAGGGAGGGTTTTCAAGACTCTGTCTCAAGTTTTTTTCTATTTTCGCGTTAGTATCCTTATTTTTCGAATCATCCACCTATTTTTTTATGTTTGTGCCTCCTCCTCGAATGCTGTGCCCTCTCTGAAAGGAAGTGAACGGGCCTATGCACACGTCATCTTTGCGTAAAAAGCGAGGGGCTAATAGCTGACGGTCGCAGGTGTCCCTTCCTGTCGTGCCTCCGGCACACCTGAAACAGCGTGTTCCTGGAAGCGAAGGAACACAGTTTTATCTTTGACTTATGGAAAGCGTACGGCGCGTTTTTCACGACGGCAAACTTTCTCCTCTTGAGAGGTTATCTTTACTTGGTCGTGTTGTTTACTGCGTTCGACATTGGAGATCCTGGGTCCTAAGAAGTGGACATTATGCTTTGAACGAGAATTTTATTACCACAAACCTTTACCATTGCCTAGAGATAAATATGCATTCCCTAGTGCTTCTCAGTCGTCGATTCAAACGGCTTGGGCTTCAACGTCTTTTCAAACTCTCCGACATGAATAGCCAACCGTGTGAAGATTTTTTTAGGAAGATGCGGTCTCAAACCAGCACTTACAGTACTGTAATAAACTTTTCGTTCCTCCAACTTCTACATCGAATTCGTCGATATGAAAGTATAACGGATTTTGAAGCTCAATATTCTAATGAACACTTGTCCTTGCCCAAGGCCAAGCGAGTGAGATCCATTGGTGCTGTGTCTGTTAGTTCCGATTTTTCTTTGCCCTGGGACGATGAAATCAAGCTCGAGCTAGGGCGAGCTCGTATTGAAAGCCAGCGAATAATGAAAGCCTTGATACCCGACGACGTACTTTCTGCTTTTGGTCACCAAGTACCGAATGTTCGTCTTTCTGTACTTCACGACAGTGACTCAGACGATGACTCAGAGGAAAATACTCTGTCCAATAAGCAGGAAAAGGCTTCCGCGACTGACACTGAATCGGGCTTGGAAAGTGACGGCATCTTTGAAGATTTGCCAGTGATTGCTCACTGTGTGAAACACCAAGTTAAGAAAACTTGGGTTAGTGAGCCTGTGACAAACATGAAGAATTCTAGGTTTTGTCTTGTCAAGACTTCTGACGGCTCCATAACACCAATAAAAAAAATCCATGCTGTTGTGGCTTCTGAGGGAAAGCTCTGAGAAGCTGAGTAGTGACCGACTAAAACGGGTGATGGTCCAGGGCCGACGAGTAGGACTGCGTGAGTCGGCACAAACCAATGCAGAGGTTGGTGTGAAATCGGAATTGCGTATCGGTGAATGGTCCGTTTACAGACCGGTTGGTAGGGGAAAGAGAGTATTAGTTGGGCGGGTCATACAGTTTGGCTACTTGTCTGGGCGAAGATGCCACTCAGTTGACAAGCAGAATATGGCGATGCCGTTCCCTGACGACATAGGAATTCTGTGCCAGTGGTTCCGGCTGAATGCTGATCTCACATTAACTGCCGCATTGGTAGACCAGGGTTACTGTGACTCCAGCCTGTATATCATGCATTCAGCAGAACCCGTTTCTATGGAAATCGGTACCAACATTGTCTTTGGCTTTGACTCAGACGTCTTCACAAAGCTGAATTCATTTATCCAGAAGAAAGGGTTCCACTTTTTTGATGTCTCGTCAGCATCGCAATCATCATGTTAAAAATGGTACCTAAACCCAAACCTGACCTCAAGACCATAACCACCACCATCGCCATGTTCTGTGTGTCAATAGAAGGAATTTTGTTTAACATTTTTCAGAGGCAGTTGTTATTTTTTTTTCCCTCCCCTCCTCCTCTCCACTCGGTGATATTTTAATACAAAAACATATAAATCTTACAACTTTATACATTATCATATCACCTAAACTTCAAAAAAAAAATTTATTATATACCAGTCAATGTATTAGTGGACATGAAGGCACACTACCATTTAACTTTTTCTTGCCAAATATCTATCGCTCCCCCCGTTCCAGGGTGTCCTTCCCCCTCTAGGAGACGCTTTTCCGGTGGCATTTTTACTTCAATTTCTTAAAATTCATATCCTTCAATTTTCACTAATACGAATTCGAATTTTAAAGGTGGTCTTCCAAAAGGCTTACTCTTACAACTTTAAAATTTTTAACACAAAAAAAAACTATTTGCTCTCCCGTAGACTGGGCGTCCTCTGTCCACAAGAAACCCATTCTTGTGGTGGCACTTTTTTCCTTCTTTTTTCTTTTTTTTCAGCCTTTTTACGACCAACCTTAATCAACAAAAAAACCAAAATACAACCAACCCATCAACAAAAAACCAAAAATAACCTAATACCGACGTGCATGAGGCACAGAACTGAACAGAATCTTGAACCATGTCTCCTACGGACGAGGAGGCCACCCACGGCGGGGCTGGTCCTTACAGCTCAAGTACGTTTGCCCCTCTTCCCCCATTCGCTTGAGTTCTTGATATAATTTTATGAGTCTCGAATGCATTCTGAAATCTAGGGCAGCGGAAGCGATGAATACCATCGGAAAACTTGTTATGCTCTGTAGAAGACTTAGTAGTAGAAGACTTAGTGTTTATACTTGTGCTAACCGAGCTTAGTTTGATTTACTGAAGGTCATTTGTCCAGATTCTTAGGGTTGTCATTTGAGCTGTGATTATCGAGATGATTACTGAAACGTACCAATAAATACATGAGAAACTAGTTATTTTTTTAGTTGGTTGCTTTACTTAGCGCTTTTTACTAATAACTCGGTAGTAACAGTTTTTCTGACTGTTGCTTTACAGTTTTCTCTTCAAATACCCAAATGCATGGGTTTAATACCAAGGAAGTTGGATTCTAAGTACATTCGGGAAAAAGGAATCTGTGTTTCTTCCGGATTCTTTCGTGTCAAAGCAGCAGATTCCTTTTTTTTAGTACAATTAAGAATCCGAGATCCAAGGGTGCGTCTTTGGCACAGCCACTAAACAGAAAAGCAGGTGTGATAAAAGGGAAAGGGACGTGTGAAGACGTGATAAAAGGCAACTTTTACCGCTGGCCAAGCCATATTGAATAGGGCTGCGAAGCGTGACGTCAATTCTTGGGCGGGAAATTCAAATAACGATGAAACGTGGATGCGTAGACACGTTTTTTCGGAACTTTGGCGAATTGTTTTGGCCTAAAATATTTGTCGTAGATCCTACTAATCCACCAAAACGTTTTCACGTCGAAATAATACTAGGAATATTGACAATCAGTTGTTAGTTACAACTAGAAACCACGTTTCACGGTACTTTGAATTTCGCACCTTGCTTTTTACGTCATCACCGCGCAGCCCTATGTTGTATAACTTAAAAACCGTGTTCCGGGATTTTTTTTTGAAATTTCGGGATTTTTTTTTACGAAAAATCCGAATTTTATTTTTGAGCTGGTGGCAACGCTGCATGTGTAATAGGAAAAAGTGACACCATCAGTGCCATCGTAGGGTTACCTAGTTTTTGCATGGATATCAACAACTTGCAGTCCTCCGTTCTTCTTCTTTAGGTGCATATCAGTTGTTTTCAGTCTTGGGGGTTCTTTTCCTTGCCAAATAAACCCGTAAATGATTTTTTCCAAGTTTTAAAAGATCGCTTTTGAAGGTGCTGAAATATTCGACAGATACCGAATAACAGGCAAGCTGTATATATTTACATATTGCGCCCTTTGGAATATTTTATAAGTTTCCTTCCCTGTCCATTTTTAATGCCTCCGGCTGCCTCCGAGGCATGCCTCCGGCGTGCCTCCGTGCTCATGCCTCCAGGTGTCCCTCAAAATGCCCAGTTGTTAACCCCTCGGTGAAAAGGTTGATTTTTACTACCAATAAAAAAGTATTAATTTTGTTATAATAATGCATACGATTTATCTAGTTAGTTCCTCTGTGAAATTAAAGCTTTTTATGCAGTCTGACCATTACTCCCTAGTCGGATTATATTTTCTTCTTAAAAGAAGACTCCAGTACCTAATCAACAGGCTCAGAAAGCTTTTTCTACGACTACTGATCTAAGTCTTTAGTCTCTTGGTTCCCGTGGAGCTTTCTACTTGTTTAGAAAGCAATGCTGAAAGGCACCAAAGGAATGTTTATGTAACATTTCACCATGTACTTACTCAATACTAGAAAAGGTCAGTGTCATTAAACATTTAAATAGTCATTTCAAAGCTGCATATCTGCGACTTTTTAGTATACTTTTAGTCAATGACCTCAGTTGAGGGCTAAATAATTGACAGAGACAGAGAGCCAAGGCTCTCTGTCTCTTTTTTAACGGTTAAAAAGCATTGAAAATTGGTTAAGGACAGTTGTTTTAAGTCAGCGCATAAGCTTTACCCAATAGATTTGCGTTAAACTGCTTTTTGGTTCTAATAAAAGTAAATTGGACCTCTAGAGCTATTTGACTGGAGTAAGAGTTTTTTTTTCAGGAGATTTATTTTTTCGGGGGGACGGTTACAAAGTTTTTTTTTTTAATGCATCAAAATGTGTTTTTCATGCATCTTTATTACGTTTTTACGAGTCGGACAAACATTTCGGAGGAAGGGGGGTTCAAACCCCCTGACTGGGGTTTTCAGTTTTGGAAGAGTTTTACTGAGAATTTGTTCTATAGCATTCTGTAGATAACGGTAAGCGTACACATAGTAGAGAGACCTCCCCTGCGGTTGACCCAAAGGACCGCTTACCCCCCGACGTATCTATCCGCATTATTCTTATCTATCTATATTTCCCTTCCCCATCTATATAAAGACGGATTGAATAGTTTTGTTTAAAAATAAAGCAACTACAAGAGTAAAAACAAAAAGAAGAAGAAAAAAAGGAGCGTAGGCAAACAGTTTTAGGCAGAGTCGTTGCCGTTAAGATTGATGGACTGAAGAAGTAAGTTTAGTTTTGATAAGATTAAAAAACTGATTTCCTCCAAAGGCCCAAAGACTCCAGCAGAAAATTGAATACTCATTAAAAGACTTTATGGTCCAGGCATTGATGTAATTGTCAATTTACTTTCTTTTCCTTCGTTTTTTTTTTCTTGTTTGTTTCACATTTCCTATTCTTTTTAATAGTTATTATTGTTCTTTCTTTTTTATTTTTCTGGCTATTCGATTATTCTTACTATTTATTCATTGATATATTTTGCCATACCCTTGAATTTTGGACGTTTGGACGGAAGCGGTTTGTAATGTAAGGGAATCATTTTGCTTCTCTCTTCGATTTCTAAAATTAAAAGACCAAAAAGGGTATTTTTCGAAATCTTGGAGAAATTGGTAACGCCCCCCCCCCCCGCAGAACCCCTTCCTCTAACTTATCGCCTATAAAATGCAGGATACTGACAATAAATATTCAACCAACTGCACAGTGGTTCAACAGAACAAAAAAGTTGTTTAGACAGCTGCTTTTTCCTAGAACAAAAAATATTAACGGTAAGAATATTTATGAAGCTAATATGCCTAACTGTGTTGACATTTTAGCAAAACGAATTGGTCAAGAATAGTCTAAAACAGGGACACAGAGGGATTACTTTCAAAACATCTTGCGACTTGGAAACTCTTTGTTCTGTTTACTGGTTTAAGATTTCGACATGAGATCCAAGCAAGTGCAGTGCAACTTTGTCGTTCCTTTTATTTGCAGTAATTTGCCACATATGAACACAGCAGAGGCAGTTAGACTTTTTAAAGATGGTGTTATTTTGATTCTTTTGTTTGCATACACTTTAAGTACCAAAGACATAAAAGTAAAACATTGTTTGCCCCGTCTTCTGTCTATTCGCACCTGAAAACCGGGATTTTCTACTTTTTTTATTTTGGTTGTTATACAACTACAAATATTTTTTTGTAGCGCGAATCATTTTGGCTGTTGCCACAATTGAGTAGTGGAAAGAGGCAAGCGGAAACTTTTCCTGTTTACAAACAAGCCGAACCAAACCATCGTTGCACCAAATTTTGTCTGTAGCTCATCTTCGACCAATACAACGATCATATTAGGGTGATAGGGTGATTATGTTCAGTCGGGCTATTGAACAAATGCAGGCCAATGAGGATATGTAAAAATCTTATTTTATATAATTATCCAGTATCATCTTTCCTATCTCACCCATTATAAAAACCCGGACCAAGGCGCGAGTGCTCCAGAGAACGTTTTTGCAGATAGAAACATAAGCGGGATCAGATCTTTTCACGGGTAGAGAAGTCAGACTGTGATCTAATCGGAAACAAGTGGAAACCCGCTATTACGAATAATGCACTTTGTTCGAAACAATCGGAAACAGACTAACCCGCTAATGCAGAAAGAAGTGGGAGGAGCTTTTTGTTCGTACCGAGAATGAAGACCAGAAATGATCTGCGATAAACTTACTGGATAATTCTATAAACTGTGGTAAAAATTCAGAAATAAAACTGAAAAAAATGGTTTTGTAAGTAAGTCAACTAACTAATAATTTGAAGTTTTTAACCTTAAATAATGCTGATAATGTTCTTATTAATGCATTGCTTAGGTTTATGACATTATTTGCCTTTGCTATTGTACGTAATAAGGAAAGTTACACTTCTAGAGCAATGATGATATATTTTTTTCACTAAGTTTCCCGCTGACTTCTAACACAATTTCCTTATTTTCAAACTTAGTGCCCGCTAAGCGTAAAAATATCTAACCGAATATAGAGGTCTTTTTCATTAAAAATTGAATTTCCAGATTTTCCTAAATGCTTAAGACGTGTATGATTTTGTAAGTTTCCATTTAACAAATTTAAAGTATCATTTTAATGTCCTTGATAATTAAATAATAATGTGATTGACTCACGAAAATATGTCAAAAACATCAACCAATGAAATCAAAGCCTACTTTTTACAGAAGGGAATCTTTTCTGATGGTTTATGCCGAAGCAGGAGAACGGAATGGAGGTACCCGAATATGTGCATTTTGGCATGAGATGCTACCCTGACATATACATTCCATAGCGTGTATCATATCAAATTACACTTATTATTTAGCTTATAAAATCAAATTTAAAGACACTGTTACTATTAGCGATAGTTGTAGTTTCCTATCAATAAAATATTAAAAACTTGCTAAAAAACAATTTGTTTAATATTTCTAATATTTTAGTTTTAGGATAAACATTGTCAATTTCAAGCACTTTATAATTTGTAATTGTACCTCTTCAAGGGCGTGCTCACGTAAGAGCTAGCCTTTCCAAAATCAAAACACACAAGGTATAAAAACCGACAAGTTTTGAGCAATTATGTTTTAAAGTTACTCAGTTATGTATTTTCCATTTATCTTTTATTCTTTTCTCTCTTTCTCCATTTCTCCCTTTTATTATTTACATATTTGTTTGTCAAATCTCGAAAACCACTTTCTATGGAAAACAATCACTTTTTTCTTCTTTTCTTTTCATGTGTATCTAGTTTCTTTTAATAGATTTTGCCTCTTTCTTTTTTTTCTATTCCTTGTACTATTTTTCTTTTTTTTCAGAATTCTGGCATTTGTGTGCTTTATTTTATAGTTTAGATAGTACAATACTTTGTAGGGGGTTAGTCACTGAATAAAACCATTCATTCATTTAATCAATTACCAGGGGCAAAAATCTCCGGCATTTTTATTTGGGGGGGGGGGGGTGGCAAGAGGGGTTCATATTCGGATAGTCAAGGGGCATGGGTTGTATAATATTTTTTCACATTATTTGGGGGGGGCAACTGCCCCGTTTTGCTCCCCCCCCCCGAACGAATCCCCTGTCAATTACTCATAATAACCCCATTGGCAATTTTGCAAATCAAACAAGGGATTTTACACATAAAAAAATCGATAAAACTGAGCAAATTATGATAAAATTAATAAAACAATGACGCTTAAAATCCAAAGCTATGTTTTCGAATTGAAGATCTGCTACCCTCTTCCAAAGATGTAATTTTCTATGGGGCAGGGGACAACTGCCCCTCCCAGACCCTAGTTTACCCCCAGCTGATATTTAGTTTCTTCAAAATTCTTATCAGAACTAAGATAAGCGTGCATAATTCAAGCATCCAGAGAAACAGGTTAGTTTTCTCAAATATATATAAATATATTTTTCAGTTTTCACTATCTTTTTCACTTGATTTGGGAAAATCGGCTCCAACTTTTCCCTCCCCCCAGGATTTTGACTAAACTCCCCTCCTCCCTTTCACAGCAACTCCCCTCCTCCCTTTCACAGCTTTAAAATCGAGCAGTGTTAGGCTGTTAGGCCAAAATCTAATCGTTGTGGATAAAGTATAAACCGTTTTATAACATTCGAGTAGGTTATAGCCGCTCGTGACTTATGAATAGCCATAGAGTTTCTTTTGAACTCGTCTTTGAACGAATATTATAGTGTAAAAGATGAAGGAACGCTTCTTATGATTGGCTAGAAAAAGTGAACTAAAGCTTAGAAAAAAAAACGGCTAGAAAAAAACATTTTCTAGAGGAAAAGTCTAGAGACTTTTGCAAGATCTGGAATCGACTAACAGAGCAATTTATGATGAGATTATGTAAAAATCGTGAATACTAAAATCAACAGCTATTATTTTGTATATTATAAATATTTTAATTATATTATAAATATTTTCTTTTGTACTTATTAAAAAATTGAAAATAAACATAAAAATTACAGTAAAATTAAATTTTGAACTGATGAGCTTTTGGCATCATGTATCATTAACAGCATCATGTATCAAATATTCAGGATGAAAATAAATTACAGTGAAATAAAATATTAAACTGATCATCAGTTTAACAATAAACAGCATTATATATCAAACATTCAGTTTTTAGTGTAAACTTACTGGATAATTCTATAAACTGTGGTAAAAATTTAGAAATAAAACTGAAAAAAATGGTTTTGTAAGTAAGTCAACTAACTAATAATTTGAAGTTTTTAACCTTAAATAATGCTGATAATGTTCTTATTAATGCATTGCTTAGGTTTATGACATTATTTGCCTTTGCTATTGTACCTAATAAGGAAAGTTACACTTCTAGAGCAATGATGATATATTTTTTTATATGTGCTATCCCCCTCCCTTGCAAGCTTGAAAATTGACCAGAACGTTACCTCTGTGTGCCCAAATTTATTCGCTGTAATAAAGCGTAAACAATCTATAAGTTTTGGAAGGGTGATAACAAGGGTCGGATCCAGGGGTACAGTTTTTAAGCCCGCCCCCCCCCCCCCAACAAAAAGCTTTACAAAATCCTGAATACGGGCCTGGTTATAGCTCAGTCTGATTTGTGACTAATCAGACAGTTTCTTTTGTCATTATCGTGAATAAGTATCACAGAGTTCATGACACTTGCTGTGATACAAAACAGTTCATGGGGAAAGTAAGTTCATGGTCCAAGTAAGTTCATAAGTTCATGGTGTACTAAACAGTTCATGGTGCAAGTAAGGATTGACTGGTGCTAATAGCAACCGAAGCTCTAATAAAAGTGATTTTGGTAACAATATATATTTTCGGTCTTTATAACAATCCTGATTTCATAAAAAGGGCAAAAAAACATAAACAGGTGGATGAAAAAGCTTTATGAAAACTATCAAAGTGAAAATTTGAAAACTATCAAATGAAAACAATAAAATTCAGCAAGTCAGAAAACTACTGTAGTTCAAGCCCCTGTCAAGAAAATAAAATGAAAATTTGCATTTTATCCGAGGAAAATGATCACAGGGCAACTTTTTTTTTTTTTTTTTTTTTTTTTTTTTTTTTTTTTTTTTTTTTTTTTTTTTTTTTCTTAGGGATGATAACTTGCAATGTCAAAATTATTTGACTGAGTCTTAAAAGACCAAGGACAGAGAAAATTTATTATAATTGTTTGAATTACTTTAGCGGGAGCTTAGATAACCATATACAGTATATGTATAAAAAATCGGGAGTCCGATTTTTAATGAAAGAGGAACCATTGCAGCTTTTTCGATTTCGATTTTTGGTAGTAACGGGTTCAAAAAAAAGAAGAAATTCGGGTGTAATCTCGGCGAAAGGAAGCAAAAAACAAGCTGTAGCGACCAGCTTAAGAAGGTATGGTTTTATTTTGAAGGTGTTGTGGTCTTAAGAAATAAACAGACCGTTAATGATTGAATTTTTACAGAAAAAAGCGTTGACATGTTTAACTAGCAAATTTTGCCTATTAGTTTGCACGGTCCAACGTATCAGCATTGACGAAAATGTGATCTGCTCAAAAACCTTCATAATTTAGAAACAATCATAGGCAGCGCGATAGCGCTGCCTAAGTAAAGAACGATGCGGGCACAATGTATTTATAGTTTTTTCTTCTTCTTTCTCCATACCCGGGCACTTCGTATAGAAGGAGTTGTCGTAGAAACTTCGAAAAGGGCGCATTCGATTGGAAATCGGAGTGGCTAGTGCCCCTTTTAATAGTCAAAAGTGATTGGAGGGCCACTAGCCCACCCCCCCCCCCCACGCCCATCTTTCCCCCAAACACATCCAATAAAAATTTTGACATAGCCATTTTGTTCAGCGTAGTTGATTCCCAGATAGAAATTATGATTTTGAGGAGGACACTCCCCCACAGCCTTCAGGGCAAGGGTTGTAAGTTATGCCCTGGGGACATATAAGGTTTTTATAGAAGGCGTTGTCGTAGAAACTACAAAAAAGGCTCATTCGATTGTAAATTCAAAGGGCTAGTGCCCTTTTTAATAGTCGAAAGTGATTGGAGGGCAGCTAGCTCCCCCACGCCCATCATTCCCCCAAACACATCCAATCAAAATTTTGAGATAACCATTTTGTTCAGCGTAATTGATTTCCAGATAGAAAATATGTTTTTGAGGAGGATACTCCCCCAGAGCTTTCAGGACAAGGGTTGTAAGTTATGCCCCGGGGGCATATAAGGGTTTTATTGAAGGCGTTGTCGTAGAAACTTCAAAAAATGCTCATTCAATTGGATATTCAAAGGGCTATTGCCCTTTTTAATAGTCGAAAGTGATTGTAGGGCAACTAGCCCCCCTCCCCACGCCCATCATTCCCTCAAACACATCCAATCAAAATTTTGAGAGAGCCGTTTTGTTCGGCGTAGTTGATTTCCTGATAGAAAATATGTTTTGAGGAGGACACTCCCCAACAAACCTCGGGGAAAGGGATTTAAGTTATGCCCTGAGGACATATAACAACGATGTTCGCACAATGTATGATTTATTATTTTTTTTTCCTTTAGAGCACAGCACTTCGTATCGAAGAAGTTGTCGTAGAAACTTCGAAAAGGGCTCTTTCAATTGGAAATTAGGGTGGCTTGTGCCCTTTTTAATAGTCAAAAGTGATTGGAAGGCAACTAACACCCCTTCCACGCTCACCATTTCCCGAAAAACATCCAATCAAAATTTTGAGATAGCCATTTTGTTTAGCGTAGTTCATTTCCAGACAGAAATTATGTTTTTGAGGAGGACACTCCCCCAGAGCTTTCAGGGCAAGGGTTGTAAGTTATGCCCCGGGGGCATATAAGGTTTTTATAGAAGGCGTTGTCGTAGAAACTTCAAAAAGGGCTCATTCGATTGGAAATTCAAAGGGCTAGTGCCCTTTTAATAGTCGAAAGTGATTTGAGGGCAACTAACCCCCCTCTCACGCCCACCTTTTCCCCAAACACATCCAATCAAATTTTGAGATAGCCATTTTATTCAACGTAGTTTTAAGTTCGGTAAATTATGTCTTTTAGGATGACAACCCCCTCAAAGCCCTCAGGGCAAGGATTGTAATTCATGCCCTGGGGGCATATAAGATTTTGTAGAATGCGTTGTCGAAGAAAATTCAGAAAGGGCTCATTCGATTAGTAATTGAAATGGCTAGTGCCCTTTTTAATGTTCGAAAGTGATTGGAAGGCAATTAACACCCTTTCCACGCCCACCATTTCCCTAAACATATCCAATCAAAATTTTGAGATAGCCATTTTGTTCCACACAATTTAAAGTTCAGGAAATTATACCTTTGAGCAGGACACTCCTCCCACAGTCTTCAGGGCAAGGGTTATAAGTTATGCCCTGGGGGCATATAAGGTTTTTATTGAAATCTTTTTCGTAGATACTTGAAAAAGGGTTCATTCGATTGGAAATTCAAAGGGCTAGTGCCCTTTTTAATAGTCGAAAGTGATTTGAGGGCAACTAACCCCCCTCTCACGCCCACCTTTTCCCCAAACACATCCAATCAAAATTTTTAGATAGCCATTTTATTCAACGTAGTTGAAAGCTTTGGAAATTAGGTCTTTAAGGATGACAACCCATCCCCCCCGCAACCCTCAGGACAAGGGTTGTAAGCTATGCCCTGGGAGTATGTAAGGTTTTTATAGAAAGTGACGTTGTAAAACCATTAAAAAGGGCTCATTCAATTGAAAATTGAACGGACTAGTGGTCTTTTAATAGTCGGAAGTGATTGAAGGGCAACTAACCCCCCTCTCACGCCCACCATTTCCCAAGAGACATCCAATCAAAATTTTGAGATATCCATTTTGTTTAACGCAGTCGAAAGTTCTGGAAATTAGGTCTTTTAGGATGATAGCCCCCTCAGAGCCCTCAGTGCAAGGGTTGTAAGTTATGCCCTGGGGGCATAAAGGCTTACATAGAAAGTTGTTGTAAAAATTTCCAAAAGGGCTCAGTTGTTTGGAAATTGAAATTGCCCTGTCTAATAGTCGAAAGTGAGTGGAGAGTAATTGACCCCCCTCTCACGCCCACCACTTCCCTAAACACATTCAATCGAAGTTTAGAGATAGCCATTTTTGTTCAACGTAGTTAAAAGTTCTGGAAATTACGTATTTAAGGATGACAAACCCCCCAAAGTCCCTATGGCAAAGGTTGTAAGTTATGCCCTGCGGGCATATAAGGTTTTTATAGAACGCGTTGTCGTAGAAACTTGAAAAAGGGCTCAGTCGATTGGAAATTGAAACGGCTAATGCCCTTTTTAATAGTCGAAAGTGATTGGAAGGCAACTAACACCCTTTCCATGCCCACCATTTCTCTAAACATATCCAATCAAAATTTTGAGATAGCCATTTTGTCCCACGCAGTTTAAAGTTCAGGAAATTATACCTTTGAGCAGGACACTCCCCCAAAGTCTTCAGGGCAAGGGTTATAAGTTATGCCCTGGGGTCATATAAGGTTTTTATTAAAATCTTTGTCGTACAAACTTGAAAAAGGGCTCATTCGATTGGGAATTGAGAGGGCTGGTACTCTTTTTAATAGTCGAAAGTAATTGGAGTGTAACTAACCACCCTCTCATGCGCACCATTCCCCAAACACATCCAATGAAAGCTTTCAGATAGCCATTGTGTTCGACGTAGAGAGTTCAGGAGATTAGGTCTTTGAGGATGCCATCCCCCCCCAGCCTTCAGGGCAAGGGTTGTAAGTTATGCCCTGGGGCATATGAGGTTTTTATTGAAAGCGTTGTCGTAGAAACTTCAAAAGGGCTCATTCGATTGGAAATTGAAATGGCTAGTGCACTTTTTGATAGTCGAAAGTGATTGGAAAGTAACTAACACCCCTTCCACGCCCACCATTTCCACAAACAATTCCAATAACGATTTAGAGATAGGCATTTTGATCCACGCAGTTCAAAGTTCAGGAAATTATACCTTTGAGCAGGACTCTCCCCCTACAGTCTTCATGGCAAGGGTTATAAGTTATGCCCTGGGGGCATATAAGTTTTTATTGAAATCTTTGTCGTAGAAACTTGCAAGGGCTCATTCGATTGGAAATTCAAAGGTCTAGTGCCCTTTTTAATAGTCGAAAGTGATTTGAGGGCAACTAACCCCCCTCTCTCGCCCACCTTTTCCCAAAAAAATCCAATCAAAATTTTTAGATAGCCATTTTGTTCAGCGTTGTTGATTTCCAGATAGAAATTATGTTTTTGAGGAGGACACTCCCCCACAGCCCTCAAGGCAAGGGTTGTAAGTTATGCCCTGGGGGCATATAAGGTTTATATAGAACGCGTTGTCGTAGAAACTTCAAAAAGAGCTCATTCGATTGGAAATTAAAACGGCTAGTGCCCTTTTTAAAAGTCGAAAGTGATTGGAAGGCAACTAACACCCTTTCCACGCCCACCATTTCCCTGAACATATCCAATCAAAATTTTGAGTTAGCCATTTTGTTCCACGCAGTTTAAAGTTCAGGAAATTATACCTTTGAGCAGGACACTCCTCCCACAGTCTTCAGGGCAAGGGTTATAAGTTATGCCCTGGGGGCATATAAGGTTTTTATTGAAATCTTTGTCGTAGATACTTGAAAAAGGGTTCATTCAATTGGAAATTCAAAGGGCTAGTGCCCTTTTAATAGTCGAAAGTGATTTGAGGGCAACTAACCCCCCTCTGACGCCCACCTTTTCCCCAAACATATCCAATCAAAATTTTTAGATAGCCATTCTATTCAACGTAGTTGAAAGCTTTGGAAATTAGGTCTTTAAGGATGACAACCCATCCCCCCCGCAACCCTCAGGACAAGGGTTGTAAGTTATGCTCTGGGAGTATGTTAGGTTTTTATAGAAAGTGACGCTGTAAAAATCTTTAAAAAGGGCTCATTCAATTGAAAATTGAAAGGACTAGTGGTCTTTTAATAGTCGGAAGTGATTGAAGGGCAACTAACCCCCCTCTCACGCCCCCCATTTCCCAAGAGACATCCAATCAAATTAGGATGATAGCCCCCTCAGAGCCCTCACTGCAAGGGTTGTAAGTTAAGCCCTGGGGGCATAAAAGGCTTACATAGAAAGTTGTTGTAAAAATTTCCAAAGGGCTCAGTTGTTGGAAATTGAAATTGCCCTGTCTAATAGTCGAAAGTGAGTGGAGAGTAACTGACCCCCCTCTCACGCCCACCACTTCCCTAAACACATTCAATCGAAGTTTAGAGATAACCACTTTGTTCAACGTAGTTAAAAGTTCTGGAAATCACGTATTTAAGGATGACAAACCCCCCAAAGTCCCTATGGCAAAGGTTGTAAGTTATGCCATGCGGGCATATAAGGTTTTTATAGATAGAGTTGTCGTGAAACTTCAAAAGGGGTTCATCCAACTTGAAAAAGGGCTCATTCGATTGGGAATTGAGAGGGCTAGTACTCTTTTTAATATTCGAAAGTGATTGGAGGGTAACTAACCACCTTCTCACGCCCACCATTCCCCCAAACACATCCAATGAAAATTTTCAGATAGCCATTGTGTTCAACATAGTACAAAGTTCTGGAAATTAGGTCTTTGGGGATGAAATCTACCCCCCCCCCCCAGCCTTCAGGGCAAGGGTTGTAAGTTATGCCCTGGGGGCATATGAGGTTTTTATTGAAAGCGATGTCACAAAAGGGCTCATTCGATTGGAAATTGAAATGGCTAGTGCCCTTTTTGATAGTCGAGAGTGATTGGAAAGTAATTAACACCCCTTCCACGCCCACCATTTCCACAAAAAATTGCAATAAAGATTTTGAGATAGGCATTTTGTTCCACGCAGTTCAAAGTTCAGGAAATTACACCTTTGAGCAGGACACTCCCCCCACAGTCTTCAAGGCAAGGGTTGTAAGTTATGCCCTGGGAGTATATAAGGTTTTATCGAAATATTTGTCGTAGAAACTTGAAAAAGGGCTCATTCGATTGGAAATTCAAAGGTCTAGTACTCTTTTTAATAGTCGAAAGTGATTTGAGGGTAACTAACCCCCCTCTCATGCCCATCTTTTCCCCAAACGCATCCAATCAATATTTTAGATAGCCATTTTATTCAACGTAGTTTAAAGTTTTGGAAATTAGGTCTTTAAGAATGACAACCCCTCCCCCCCCCCCACAGCCGTCAGGGCAAGGGTTGTAAGTTATGCCCTGGGGGCATATAAGGTTTTTATTGAAAGCGTAGAAACTTCAAAAGGGCTCGTTCAACTGAAATTTAAAGGGCTAGTGCCGTTTTAATAGTTGAAAGTGATTGGAGAGCGACTAACGCCCCTCTCACGCCCACCATTTTCCCAAACACATCCAATCAAAATTTTGAGATATTCATTTTGTTCAACGAGGTTGATAGTTGAAATTATGTCTTTTAGGATGATAACCGCCTCAGAGCCCTCAGTGCAAGGGTTGTAAGTTATGCCCTGGGGGCATATCAAGTTTATATAGAAAGTTGTTATAGAAATTTTAAAAAAGGGCTCATTTGATTGGAAATTGAAATTGCCCTTTTTAATAGTCGAAAGTGAGTGGAGAGCAATTAACCCCCCTCTTACGCTCACCATTTCCCAAAATATTCAATCAAAGTTTAGAGATAGCCATTTTGTTCAGCGTAGTTGAAAGTTCTGGAAATTATGTATTTAACGATGATAGCCCCCCAGGCCCCAAGGGCAAAGGTTGTAAGTTCTACCCTGGTGGCATATGAGGTTTTTATAGATAGAGTTGTCGTAAAACTTCAAAAGGGGCTCATTCAATTGGAAATTGAGAGGGATAGTGCCCTTTTAATAGTCGAAAGTGATTGGAGGGTAACTAAACCCCCTCTCACGCCCACCATTCCTTCAAATACATCCAATCAAAATTTTCAGATAGCCATTTTTTTCAACGTAGTAAAAAGTAGTGGAAATTAAGTCTTTGAGAATGACACCCCCCCCCCTCCAGCACTCAGGGCAAGGGTTGTAAGTTATGCCCTGGGGGCATATAAAATTTGTATTGAAAGATTTGTCGTAGAAACTTTAAAAGGGCTCATTTGATTGGAAATTGAAAGGGCTAGGGCCATTTTTAATCCTTGAAAGTGAAATTAGGTCTTTTAGGATGAAAACCCCCTCGGAGCCCTCAGTGCAAGGGTTGTAAGTTATGCCCTGGGGGCATATAAAGTTTATATAGAAAGTTGTTATAGAAATTTTAAAAAAGGGCTCATTTGATTGGAAATTGCTATTGCCCTTTGTAATAGTCGAAAGTGATTTGAGGGTAACTAACACCCCTCTCACGCCCACCATTCCTTCAAATACACCCAATCAAAATTTTCAGATAGCCATTTTTTTCAACGTAGTAGAAAGTACTGGAAATTAAGTCTTTGAGAATGACACCCCCCCCCCTCAGCACTCAGGGCAACGGTTGTAAGTTATGCCCTGGGGGCATATAAAATTTTTATTGAAAGTTTTGTCGTAGAAACTTCAAAAGGGCTCATTTGATTGGAAATTGAAAGAGCTAGGGCCATTTTTAATAGTTGAAAGTGATTGGAGAGCGACTACCGCCCCTCTCACGCCCACCATTTCCCCAAACACATCCAATCAAAATTTTGAGATAGCCATTTTGTTTGACATTCTGGAAGTTCTGGAAATTCGGTCTTAGAGGATGACAACCACCCTAACAGACCTTAGGGTAAGGGTTGTAATTTATGCCCTGGGGGCATATAAGGTGTTTATAGAAAGTGTTGTCGTTTCCAAAAGGGCTCATTCGATTGGAAATCGAAAGGCCTAGTGCCGTTTTTAATAGTCGAAAGTGATTGGAAGGCTTGAAATTTTTATAGTAAAGATCGATGTGGGTATAATTTATTATTTTTTGCTGTTGTTGTTGTTTAGACCAGGGCACTTCGTATCGAAGGAGTTGTCGTGGGAACTTCGAGAAGGGGTCATTCGATTGAAAATAGAAAGGGCTGATTCCCTTTTTAATAGTCGAAAGTGATTGGAGGGCAACTAATCCCCCTTCCACACCCACCCTCCCACGCCCACCCTCCCTTTTGCCCATTTTGTTTAAAAACTAAATAATGCCTTAAGCTTAAATCAAAATGCACTTTATTAACTTTATTAAATATGACAATTAAAATATAATTATACAAAAAAAAAAAAAAAAAATAACCGAATTAAACTCAAAACGAGCAGAAATCAACATAAGTTGGGCTCAAAACCTCTATGCCTTCCTTAGGCCAGAACAAAATTTGCACTTTACTGAAAATATACGAATAAGTGTGCATTGTCAGTTCAGTATACATATACTGATATTTAGTAATCAAAATGTTAATATTATTTGATTTATTAAAGTTATAAAAGTAAAAACATTTATATTTTTTTAGTAAAGCGCAAATTTTGTTCTGGCCTAAGGAAGGCATAGGGGTTTTGCGCCCAACTTTTTTTTCGTTTTAAGTTGGACTCGGTTATTTATTGTAATTTCTCTTCGTTCTGGGTTTCATTTATTTATCGATGCTGATTTGTGGTAGTATCACGCTTGGTAGATAATTTGATTTTATTTTTGCTCATTTTTTGTTTAACGGAGTTCTTTACTTTTCTTTGAATAACTTTTTTTGTGGAAAAAGTTTTTTTTAATTAATCGAAAGAAAAAATGGTAAAGGATGTGGTACTAGTTTTTATGGTTCCTATTGGTGTTGCTGATCCGTGTTTCTTGACCCTTCAGACAGAGAGCGCAAAGGGGAGTCAAGGGACAGCCTTCCTGTGCTATCGCACACCGTTCATGTCATCTGACCCGGATTTCTCCAGATACCCGTTGGAAACAGTGTTACAGATGATATAAAGCAGATAAATGGTATAAAGCAGATTTACTCACGATTTACCCTCTGAAACGTGCGATTTTGCGACAAACCTACAGCAGTAAGATCGCTGATGGAAAAATTGACTGACGGCACTGGATTAATTGGTTATCACTTTTTATTAGAAAATTATATAAACTTACTTAAAAGTACGAATACTTTCCTGTTTGTACGTGTTATTTTCAAAGTATTTTTCTATATGTATATATATATATATATATATATATATATATATATATATATATTATATATATATATATATATATATAATATATATATATATATATACATATATATATATATATATATAATATATATATATATATATATATATATATATATATATATATATATATATATATATATATATATATATATATTCGGAAATGAACATATATGTTCGGAATGAAATAAAAAACAAGTGTTTTCAAATGAAAGTAAGGAACAACGTTAAAACTTCAAACGAAGAGAAATTATATATAAATATATATATATATATATATATATATATATATATAATATATATATATATTATAATATATATATATATATATATATATATATATATATATATATATATATATATATATTATATATATATATGTATATATAATTTCTCTCGTTTGAAGTTTTAACGTTGTTCCTTACTTTCATTTGAAAACACTTGTTTTTTATTTCATTTCCGAACATATATGTTCATTTCCGAATATATATATATATATATATATATATATATATATATATATATATATATATATATATATATATATATATAT
Source organism: Artemia sinica (assembly GCA_027921565.1). NCBI lineage: Eukaryota > Metazoa > Arthropoda > Branchiopoda > Anostraca > Artemiidae > Artemia > Artemia sinica. The sequence goes on from CM051256.1 coordinate 6,121,854, forward strand.
ATATATATATAATATATATATATATATATATTATATATATATATATATATATATATAATATATATATATATATATATATATATATAATATATATATATATATATATATATATATATATATATATATATATATATCTAATATATATATATATATATATATTATATATAATATATATTATATATATATATATTCGGAAATGAACATATATGTTCGGAAATGAAATAAAAAACAAGTGTTTTCAAATGAAAGTAAGGAACAACGTTAGAACTTCAAACGAAGAGAAATTATATATACTATATACATATATATATATATATATATATATATATATATATATATATATATATATATATATATATATATATATATATATATATATATATATAGCTATCGAGCGATAGCAAAATTATCGTCCGTCACTGCAAGACTGGTAAAGGATAATATACCAAAACTTGCAGAGACAATAGAAGTCTATTTATAAGTCTATTATATAATATCTAAGGAGTTCGGTTTGCTTTTTTTCCCCATTTTTTAACTTATTTACTTGTTGTTTGTTCGTGTGTTTTTTAAATGGCTAGCCGTTTTACTGCACGCCAGCAAAAACTTAGGTTTTTTTTCATTAGTGCAGTAGTTGTAAATTGTGAAGTGCTATAATCGTGTTTATTAATAAAGTAAAGTAAAAAAAGTAAAAAAGTAAAGTATTATAAGTCTATTAAATCGTAAAGCAACAAGGGCAGTGAAACTAAAATCTGACTGTGTGAGTTAATTAAGTGGAAATCATAAGCAGCGCAATAGCGCTGCCTAAGTAAAGAGCGATGTTGGCACAATAAATTCTTTTTTTTTTCTTTTAGACTAGGACACTTCGTATCGAAGGACTTGTCGTAAAAACTTTGAAAAGGGCTCATTCGATTGGAAATTGAAAGGGCTAGTGCCCTTTTTAATAGTCGAAAGTGATTGGAGGGCAACTAACCCCCTTCGCACACCCACCATTTCCCCAAACATATCCAATCAAAATTTTAAGATAGGTATTTTATTCAGCGTAGTTGAAAGGCCTGGAAATTATGTTTTTGAGGATGAAACTCCCCCCACAGTCCTCAGGGCAAGGGTTGTAAGTTATACCCTAGAGGCATATACGTTTCTTTATAAAAAGGGTTGTCTTAGAAATTCCAAAAGGGGCTCATTCGATTGGAAATTGAGAGGGCTAGTGTTCTTTTTAATAATCGAAAGTGATTGGAGGGCAACTAAACCCCCTCTCTACGCCAACTATTTCCCCGAGCACATTCAATCAAAATTTTGAGATAGCCATTTTGTTCAACGTAGTTGAAAGGTCCGAAAATTATGACTTTGAGGATGAAAACCCCTTCCCCCCCACAGCCCCCAGGGCAAAAGCTGTAAGTCGTGCAAGGTTTTTATATAAAAGTGTTTATCGTAGAAACTTAAAAAAGGTTCATTCAAGTGGAAATTGAAAGGGCTAGTGCCCTTTTTAATAGTCAAAAAGCTGTCCGAGGGCTAATGCCTCCCCCACGCCCATCATTTCCCCAAACAGTTCCGATCAATATTCTGATAGAGCCATTTTGTTGAACGTAGTTGAAGGGTCCGGAAATTATGTCTTTGAGTATGACAAACCCCCCCCCCACAGACCTCCAGGCTAAGGTTTTAAGTTTTGACCTGGGGACATATAAGGCTCTTATAGAAAGCGTTGTCATTAAAAACTTCAAAAGGGCTCATTCGATTAGAATTGAGAGGGCTATTGTCCTTTTTAATAGTGGAGAGTAATTTGAGGGAGAATCATCCCCACTCCGCCCGTCATTTCCCCAAACATTCTGATATGGCCATTTTGTTCAACGTAGTTGAAAGGTCTGGAAATTATGTCTTCGAGGATAAAACCCCTCCCCCAATAGCCCTCGGTACAATGGTAGTAAGTTATGCCCTTGGGGCATATAGGGTTCTTACAGCAATTTTTGTCGTAGAAGCTTCAAAAGGGTTCATTCGGTTGGAAATTGAGAGGGCTAGTGCCTTTTTTATTATTGAAAAGCGATTGGAGGGTGAATCCCCCCTCACGCCCATCATTTCCCCAAACACTTCAAATCTAAATTTTGAGATAGCCATCTTGTTCAACGTATTTGAAAGGTCTGGGGAAAATGTTTTTGAGGATAAAAAATCCCCCAAGTCCTCAGGGCAAGGGTTTCAAGCTATGCCCTGGGGACATAGAAGGTTTTATAGAAAGCTTGGTCATATAAACTTCGGAGGGGGCTCATTGGATTGGTAATCAGGCGCTCTAGTGCTCTTTTTAAGTGTCAAAGTAATCAGAGTGCAGCTACCCCCTCCCCCCCCCACCCCCATTCAAGTCGTATTGTCCCGAAATGCATCTAACAGAAATTTTAGATCGCCATTCCATTCAAAATAGTCTAGATATCATATAACAAGGCATCTGCGGTTGAAACAAACCCCAGAGATTAGAGGCAAGGGTTGTAAGTTATGATCAGGGGGAATTTAAGGTTTTTATGGAAGGGATGGTTGTTTAACTTTAGAAGAGGCTCATTTGGTTGGAAATTAGAAGTTCTAGTTCTTTTTTAAGCGTCAAAAGCGATGGGCGGCATTTAGCCCCCCCCCCCCCTCTCCTACAGCCCCTCCTTTCACCAAACGCATCTGATTGAAATTATGAGATAACATTTTTCTTCAAAAGAGTAATGTCTATAGAATTCAAAATAGTAGAACATATAATAATGTATCTTGGGATGACACAACCTCCCAGCGCCCTGAGGATAAGGTTGTAAGTTATTTTATGAGGGCATATAAGGTTTCGATTGAATGGGCGGTCGTATAAATATCAGATGGGGCTTATTTTATTTGAAATTGGAAGTTGTAGTGCCTTTAAGAGTCAAAGTGATTTGAAATCCCCCTCCACGCCCAGCATTTGCCTTAACACCTCCAATTGAAATGTGGAGATAACTATTTTATTAATCGTAGTTGAAGGTTTTGGAAATTATATCCGCGAGGAATACACCCCCCCCTCCTACAGCTCTCAGGGAAAGGGTTGTAAGTTATGCTTCTGGGGCATATAAAATGGGTAGTCGTATATGCTTTGGGTTCTTATAAAAGGTTCATATAAAATGGGTGGTTGTATATGCTTTGGAGGGAACTCGTTGGATTGGTAGTCATAACTTCTAGTGCCCTTTTAAAAGTCAAAGTGATCAGAGCGCAACTTCCCCCCCCCCACACACACACATACACAAACACGTCGTGTTTTCCTGAGATGTATCCAATACAAACGTTGAGACAGTCCTTTTATTCAAAATAGTTCAAATATCATCTAACAAGGCTTTTGAGGCTGATATAAACCACCAGACCCTTAGGGCGATGGTTGTAAGTTAAGCCCAAGGGGCATTTAAGGTTATTATGGAAGGGATGGTTGTATAAGCTTTAGAGGTGGCTCATTTGGTTGAAATTGAAAGTTCTAGTTCCATTTCAAGAGTCAATAGTGATGAAGGTCAAGTGGCACCCCCCCCCCCCACCCATCTACCCCTCTTTTCACCAAATACATCTGATAGTGCCCTTTTTTAAGAGCCAAATTGATTTGAGAGAACTCCCTCCCCCACTTTCATCATTTCCCTTAACAAATATCTAAACAAAGTTTTGAGATATCGATTTTTTTCAGCATTGTTGAAAGGTTAGGTAATTATGCGTAGCAATAGTTGTAGTAGCATTAGTAGCAGTATGCAAATATCACCTTTTTTTCAACATCTCCTTCCAACACACGATGAAATTTTTAACTTAATACCATCAACCCTGAAGTATTGCTGATACTTCCTCTTGACAACCTATATGGGCAACTTTCCCCTTTACCTCCGCCTCAAAACTCTAAGCGACTTGAATGTGATTTGACAGACCTGGCATAAAAAAAAGTGTTGTTTTTATTTGTCAAAAATCAAAGAAGAAAGAAGCAAAAAAAGAAAGATGATTGCCATAACAGCCAAGAATATTATAAAGAACTAATAGAAGTTGGTTCATTGTTTGATATTTAATTATATTCATTCCTGGACGTCTATGCAAAATTTAATTAATTAATGTTATAAAAGAGAAAATTTCTAAAATACATTTCATTTTCAGTGAATTGTAAATGACGCTCCGGCATTAGAACAGTTAGAGGGCGTTAGCCTCACTCATGTTCTATGTCATTTCTGTTTGTTTAAGTTTGACTTGCTTATATAATGCAATTTCTGTTTGCTTTGGTTCGTATTTATTCATCGATAGTGATTTAGGTGCATTTAAAATTTTAATAATTGCATGATTTTGTTTCTGCTCGTCTTTAGTTTAATTTTGCTCTTTACTTTTCTTCGAAAAACTATTTTTTTGGTGTTTGTTAAATTAATTTATGTCCTTCTTCAACTGAGATTGTTTTTTTTCTTTTATTGGTCATAGGCAGCGCGATAGCGCTGCCTAAGTAAAGAACAATGTGGGCACAATGTATTATTTTTTTTTCTCCATACCCGGGCACTTCCTATCGAAGGAGTTCCCGTAAAAAACTTTGAAAAGGACTCATTCGATTGGAAATTGGAGTGGCTAGTGCCCTTTTTAATAGTCGCCAGTGATGGAGGGCTAATAGCCCCCCCCCCACGCCCAACATTCCCCCAAACACATCTAATCAAAATTTTGAGATAGCCATTTTGTTCAGCGTAGTTGATTTCCAGATAGAAAATATGTTTTTGAGGAGGACACTCCTCCACAACCCTCGGGGCAAAGGTTTTAAGTTATGTCCTGAGGGCATATAAGAACGATGTTGGCACTATTTATCATTTATAATTTTTTTTTCCTATAGAGCAGGGCACTTCGTATCGAAGAAGTTGTCGTAGAAACTTCGAAAAGGGCTGATTCAATTGGAAATTGGAGTGGCTTGTGCCCTTTTTAATAGCCGAACGTGATCGGAAGGCAACTAACACCCCTTTCACGCCCACCATTTCCCGAAACACATCCAATCAAAATTTTGAGATAGCCATTTTGTTCAGCGTAGTTGATTTCATTCAGGGCAAGGGTTGTAAGTTATGCCCTGGGGGCATATAAGGTTTTTATAGAAGGCGTTGTCGTACAAACTTAAATAGAACTCATTCAATTGGAAATTAAAAGGGTTAGAGCCTTTTTTAATAGTTGAAACTGATTGGATAGCCACTAACGCCCTCTCAAAACCCACCATTTTCCCAAACTCATCCAATCAAAATTTTTAGATATCCATTTTGTTCAATGCAGTTGAAAGTTCTGGAAATTAGGTCTTTCAGGATGATAACCCACTCAGAGCCCTCAGTGCAAGGGTTTGTAAGTTATGCCCTGGGGTCATATAAGGCTTAAGTTTATGCCCTGGGGGTCATATAAGTAAAGAACGATGTTGGCACAATGTATTATTTATTTCTTTTCTTTTTCCATACCAGGGCACTTTGTATTGAAGGAGTTGTCGTAGAAAATTCGAAAAGGGCTCATTCGATTGGAAATTGGAATGGCTAGTGCCCTTTTTAATAGTCGGAAGCTATTGGAGGGCAACTAGCTTCCCCCACGCCCATCATTCCCCCAAACACATCAAATCAAAATTTTGAGATAGCCATTTTTGTTCAGCGTAGTTGATTTTCAGATAGAAAATATGTTTTTGAGGAGGACACTCCCCACATCCTTCAGGGCAAGGGTTTTAAGTTATGCCCTGGGGACATATACAAACGATGTTGACACAATGTATTATTTTTTTTTTTTCTTTAGAGCAGGGCACTTCGTATCGAAGAAGTTGTCGTAGAAACTTCGAAAGGGCTCTTTCAATTGGAAATTGGGGTGGCTTGTGCCCTTTTTAATAGTCGAAAGTAATTGGAAGGTGACTAGCACCCCTTCCACGCCCACCATTTCCCGAAACACATCCAATCAAAATTTTGAGATAGCCTTTTTGTTCAGCGTAGTTGATTTCCATATAGAAATTATGTTTTGAAGAGAGGAAAGTCCCCCACAGCCCTCAGGGCAAGGGTTGTAAATTATGCCCTGGGGACATATAAGGTTTTTTATAGAAGGTGTTGTCGTAGAAACTTCAAAAAAGGCTCATTCAGTTGGAAATTCAAAGGGCTAGTGCCCTTTTTAACAGTCGAAAGTGATTGGAGGGCAACTAACCCCCCTCTCACGCCCACCTTTTCCCAAACATATCCAATCAAAACTTTGCGATAACCATTTTGTTCAACGTAGTTTAAGTTCTGGAAATTAGGTCTTTGAGGATGACAACCCCCCCCCCCTCCACAGCCCTCACAGCAAGGGTTGTAAATTATACAGGGCCATATAAGGTTTTTATACAACGCGTTGTCGTAGAAACTTCAAAAAGGGCTCATTCGATTGGAAATTGAAATGGCTAGTGCCCTTTTTAATAGTCGAAAGTGATTGGAAAGCAACTAACACCCCTTCCACGCCCACCATTTCCCCAAACACATCCAATAAAAATTTTGAGATAGCCATTTTGATCCACGCAGTTCAAAGTTCAGGAAATCATACCTTTGAGCAGGAAACTCCCCCCACAGTCTTCACTGCAAGGGTTATAAGTTATGCCCTGGTGGCATATAAGTTTTTATTGAAATCTTTATCGTAGAAACTTGAAAAAGGACTCATTCGATTGGAAATTCAGAGAGCTAGTGTCTTTCTTAATAGTCGAAAGTGATTTGAAGGCAACTAACCCCCTTCTCACGCCCATCTTTTCCCCAGACACATCCAATAAAAGTTTTTAGATAGCCATTTTATTCAAAGTAGTTGAAAATATTGGAAATTAGGTGTTTAAGGATGACAACCCCTCTCCCCCCCACAGCCCTCAGGGCAAGGATTGTAAGTTATGCCCTGGAGGCATATAAGGTTTTTAGTGAAAGCGTTGTCGTAGAAACTTCAAAAGGGCTCATTAAATTGGAAATTGAAAGGGCTAGTGCATTTTTTAATAGTTGAAAGTGATTTGAGAGCGACTAACGCCCCTCTCACGCCCACCATTTTCCCAAACACATCCAATCAAAACTTTGAGATATCCATTTTGTTCAACGTAGTTGAATTTTTTTGAAATTAGGTCTTTTAGGATGATAGCCCCCCCCCCCAGAGTCCTCAGTGCAAGGGTTGTAAGTTATGTCCTGGGGGTATATAAGGTTTATATAGACAGTTGTTGTAAAAACCATAATCAGCGTGATCGCGCTGCCTAAGTAAAGAACGATATTGGCACAATGTATTATTTATTATTTTTGTTTTTGTTTTCCATACCAGGGCACTTCGTATCGAAAGAGTTGTCGTAGAAACTTCGAAAAGGGCCCATTCGATTGGAAATTGGAGTGGCTAGTGCCCTTTTTAATATTCGAAAGCTATTGGAGGGCAACTAGCCTCCCTCACGCCCATCATTCCCCCAAAAACATCCAATCAAAATTTTGAGATAGCCATTTTGTTCAGCGTATTGATTTTCAGATAGAAAATATGTTTTTGAGGAGGAGACTCCCCCACAACCCTCAGGGCAAGGGTTTTAAGTTATGCCCTGGGGGCATATAAGAACGATGTTGGCACAATGCATTATTTATTAATTTTTTCCTTTAGAGCAGGGCACTTCGTATCAAAGAAGTTGTCGTAGAAACTTCGAAAAGGGCTCATTCACGTGGAATTTGGAGTGGCTTGTGGCCTTTTTAGTAGTCGAAAGTGATTGGAAGGCGACTAACACCCCTTCCACGCCCACTATTTCGCAAAACACATCCAATAAAATTTTGAGATAGCCATTTTGTTCAGCGTAGTTGATTTCCACATAGAAATTATTTTTTGAGGAGGAAATTCCCCCACAGCCCTCTGGGCAAGAGTTGTAAGTTATGCCCTGGGAGCATATAAGGATTTTATAAAAGGCGTTGTCGTAGAAACTTCAAAAAAGTATCATTCGATTGGAAATTCGAAGGGCTAGTGCCCTTTTTAATGATTGAAAGTGATTGGAGGGCAACTAACCCACCTCTCACGCCCACCTTTTCCCCAAACACATCAAATCAAAACTTTGAGATAACCATTTTATTCAACGTAGTTTTAAGTTCTGGAAATTAGGTCTTTGAGGATGACAAACCCCCCCTTCCCCACAGCCCTCGCAGCAAGGGTAGTAAATTGTGCCCAGGGGGCGTATAAGGTTTTTATAGAACGTGTTGTCTTAGAAACTTCGAAAAGGGCTCATTCGATTGGAAATTGAAATGGCTAGTGCCCTTTTTAATATTTGAAAGTGATTGGAAAGCAACAAACGCCCCTTTAACGCCAACCATTTCCCCAAAAACATCCAATAAAATTTTGGGATGGCCATTTTGTTCCACGCAAATCAAAGTTCAAGAAATTATAACTTTGAGCAGGACACTCCCCCCACAGTCTTCAGGGCAAGGGTTATAAGTTATGCCCTGGGGGCATATAAGGTTTTTATTGAAATCTTTGTCGTAAAAACTCGAAAAAGGGCTCATTCGATTGGAAATTCAAAGCGCTAGAACCGTTTTTAATAGTGGAAAGTGATTTGAGGGCAACTAACCCCCCTCTCACGCCCATCTTTTCCCCAAACACATCCAATAAAAATTTTTAGATTGCCATTTTATTCAATGTAGTTGAACGTTCCGGAAATTAGGTCTTTAAGGATGACATTCCCTCCCCCCCCCCCAGCAGCCCTCAGGGTAAGGGTTTTAAGTTATGCCCTGGGGGCATATAAGGATTTTATTGAAAGCGTTGTCGTAGAAACTTCAAAAGGGCTCATTCAATTGGAAATTGAAAGGGCTAGTGCCTTTTTTAATAGTTGAAAGTAATTGGAGAGCGACTAACTCCCCTCTCACGCCCGACATTTTCCCAAATACATCCAATCAAAATTTGAGATATCATTTTGTTCAACGTAGTTGAAAGTTCTTGAAATTAGGTCTTTTAGGATGATAACCCCCTAAGAGCCCTCAGTGCAAGGGTTGTAAGTTATGCCCTGGGGGCATATAAGGTTTATATAGAAAGTTGTTGTAAAAATCACAGGCAGCGCGATCGCGCTGCCTAAGTAAAGAACGATGTTGGCACAATGTTTTATTTTTTTCCATACCAGGGCACTTCGTATCGAAGGAGTTATCGTAGAAACTCCGAAAAGGGCTCATTCGATTGGAAATTGGAGTGGCTAGTGGCCTTTTTAATAGTCGAAAGTTATCGGAGGGCAACTAGCCTCCCCCACGCCCATCATTCCCCCAAACACATCCAATCAAAATTTTGAGATAGCCATTTTGTTCAGCGTAGTGGATTTTCAGATAGAAAATATGTTTTTGAGGAGGACACTCCCCCAAAACCCTTAGGGCAAGGGTTTCAAGTTATGCCCTGGGGGCATATAAGAACGATGTAGGCATAATGTATGTATTAACTTTTTGCTTAAGAGCAGGGCACTTCGTATCGAAGGAGTTGTCGTAGAAGCTTCGAAAAGGGCTCATTCAATTGGAAATTGGAGTGGTTTGTGCCCTTTTTAATAGTCGAAAGTGATTGGAAGGCGACTAACACCCCTTGCACACCCACCATTTTCCGACATACATCCAATCAAAATTTTGAGATAGCCATTTTGTTCAGCGTAGTTGATCTCCACATAGAAATTATGTTTTGAGGATGAAAGTCCCCCACCGCCCTCACGGCAAGGGTTGTAAGTTGTGCCTTGGGGGCTTATAAGGTTTTTTATAAAAGATGTTGACGTAGGAAACTTCAAAAAAGGCTCATTCGATTGGAAATTCAAAGGGTTAGTGCCCTTTCTAATAGTCGAAAGTGATTGGAGGGCAACTGACTCCCCTCTCACGCCCATTTTTTCCCCAAATACATCTAATCAAAACTTTGGGATAGCCATTTTATTCAACGTAGTTTTAATTTCTGGAAATTAGGTCTTTGAGGGTGACACCCTCCCCCACAGCCCTTACAGCAAGTGTTGTAAATTATGCCCAGGGGGCATATAAGGTTTTTATAGAACGCGTTGTCATAGAAACTCCAAAAAGGGTTCATTCGATTGGAAATTGAAATGGCTAGTGCCCTTTTTAATAGTCGAAAGTGATTGGAAAGCAACTAACACCCCTTCCACGCCAACCATTTCCCCAAACACATCCAATAAAAATTTTGAGATAGCCATTTTGTTCCACGCAGTTCAAAGTTCAGGAAATTATAGCTTTGAGCGGGACAGTCCCCCCACAGTCTTCAGGGCAAGGGTTATAAGTAATGCCCTGGGGGCATATGGGGTTTTTATTGAAATCTTTGTCGTAGAAACTTGAAAAAGGCCTCGTTCAATTGGAAATGCAAAGGGCTAGTGCCCTTTTTAATAGTCGAAAGTGATTTGAGGGCAACTAACCCCACTGTCACGCCCATCTTTTCCCCAAACACATCCAATAAAAAATTTTAAATAGCTATTTTATTCAACGTAGTTGAAAGTTTTGGAAATTAGGTCTTTAAGTATGACCCCCCCCCAGCCATTAGTGCAAGGGTTGTAAGTTATGCCCTGGGGGCATATAAGGTTCTTATTGAAAGCGTTGTTATAGAAACTTCAAAAGGGCTCATTCAATGGAAATTGAAAGAGCTAGTGCCTTTTTTTTATAGTTGAAAGTGATTGGAGAGCGACTAACGCCCCTCTCACGCCCACCATTTTCCCAAATACATCCAATTAAAAATGTGAGATATCCATTTTGTTCAACGTAGTTGAAAGTTCCTGAAATTAGGTCTTTTAGGATGATAACCCCCTCAGAGCCCTCAGTGCAAGGATTGTAAGTTATTCCCTGGGGGCATATAAAGTTTAGATAGAAAGTTGTTGTAGAAATTTCAAAAAGGGCTCATATGATTGGAAATTGAAATTGCCCTTTTTAATCGTCAAAAGTGAGTGGAGAGTAATTAACCCCCCTCTTACGTCCACCATTTCCCCAAAAACATTCAATCAAAGTTTAGAGATAGCCATTTTGTTCAAGGTAGTTGAAAGTTCTGGAAATTGTGTATTTTAGGATGGCAAGCCCCCCAGAGCCCCAAACCCCCTTATATTTTTTTTCCGTAAAGTTCAAATTTTGTCCTGGCCTTGGGAAGGCATAGAGGTTTTGCGCCCAACTTAAGTTATTTTCAGCTCGTCTTGAGTTTTACTCGGTTATTTATTGTAATTTCTGTTCGTTTTGGGTTTCATTTATTTATTGATTTTTATTTGTGGTAGTTTCACGCTTGGTAGATTATTTGATTTTATTTTTGCTCATTTTTTGTTCAATGGAGTTCTTTACTTTTCTTTGAAAAACTTTAGAACTGCAGCTAAGAATATTAGTGAAAAAGCTTTATGTTTAATAGAAAGGAGAAAGGACTTGTACAAGAATTATCTGAGTGGATAGATCGTATGAAAACAAAAGAAATGTAAAGAAAGTATAGAAAGCATTAAAATATGAACTAAGGAGGTGTGAAGTGGAGGCCATGGATAAAATTGCCGAAGATCTGGAAGATGCAGCTAGATGGCATAATAGTAAAATATTGTACTGGCACGTTAACAAATTGAGAGGGAGTAGTCAATCCGGACTTGTCCCAGTTAAAGATAGGGATGGTGTCGCAATTAGCGATAAGGAAAAAACTAAAAAGAGATGGGCCGAACATTTTGAGAACTTTCTTAACCGAGATAGAGTTGCAGGAAAAAATATAGAGGAAAATGAAAAAGTTTGTGATACCTTGGATGTGAAGGAAGATTTGTTTTGTGAGGAGGAATTAATAACAGTACTAAAAGGATTAAAGAATAATGAGGCTCCAGGTGCTGATAGGGTGGTAAATGAGTTTCTTAAATATGGTGGCTCTGAGGTTACAAATAAGTTATTGAAGATTATAAATATGATTTTTGAAAAAGGGAAGTACCTAACGATTTTAGGAAAACCTCAATTAAGCCACTTTATAAGAAAGGTGATAAAAGTGAGTGTTGTAATTATCGAGGCATTAGTCTGGTCTCTGTAGGTAGTAAATTACTTAGTAATATGATACTTTTTAGACTGAGAGATGCCGTAGACAAAGTTTTAAGAGAAGAGCAGTGCGGTTTTAGAAAAGGTAGAGGACGTGTCGACCAAATTTTCACTCTTAGGCTAATAATTGAGAAGTGCCTGAGTTTTCAAACACCTTTGGTCCTCAGTTTTATAGAGTATGAGCAAGCGTTCGATTCTGTTGATAGAAGAGCTTTAGTAAAGGTTTTATCCTTGTATGGTATACCAGACAAACATATTAAAGTGATTAGTGCTATGTACGAGAATAACAGTGCTGCGGTTAAGGTAGAAAATGAGGTTAGCAGCTGATTTTGTATTAAATCAGGAGTTAAGCAGGGTTGTGTTCTATCCCCTTTTAAATGGATTATTTTGATAGACTTTGTTTTAAGGAACACAGGAAAGGCAATGGGAGACCACGGAATCAAATGGGGAGGAAAAAGTCTCCTGGACTTGGATTATGCTGATGATTTAAGCATTCTAGATGAAAGTGTGAGCAAAATGAATGAAATTTTAGAGGTTTTGCGAGTTCAGGGTGCTAGAATTGGTTTGAAAATTAATGTTAGGAAGACTAAGTCACTAAGGCTAGGAATAAGTAAAGATGAAAAGGTGACGTTGGGTAATGAAAAGATCGATTAGGTGGGCAGATTCACTTACCTTGGTAGTATTATTAGTAAAGATGGTGGGAGCAGTGAAGATGTTAAAAATAGAATAGCCAAGGTTCAGGATGTTTTTTCAGAGTTAAAAAAAAGTCTGGAAGAATAGGAAGATAAGTCTGCAAACCAAGATTAGAATATTAGAAGCTACAGTGATGACAGTGGTCAAATATGGCTCTGAAGCATGGACGCTCCGAAAAGCGGATGAAGATTTGCTAGATGTTTTCCAGAGAAATTGCTTAAGGATTGTTCTGGGTACCCGGCTGGCTGACCGTATTTCAAACAATAGGCTATACGAAAAATGTGGTTCAATACCGCTCTCTAGGGCCGTAATGAAAGAAAGGTTGAGGTGGTTAGGGCACGTTGTGCGGATGAAGGATGACAGATTGCCGAAGATTGTTCTTTTCGGCCAACCATCTAGGGCTAAACGGAAAGCAGGTCTTCCCCGTCTAGGGTGGGAGGACGTCATAAAGAAAGATTTAAAGGAAATGGGAACTTCGTGGGCGGGTTTAAAAAGGGAGGCTTTGAATAGAGTGGGGTGGAGGAGGAGCGTGCGTACCTGTGTTGGCCTCAGGCGACTTGGTTCTGCGGTGAGTGGTTAGTAGTAGTAGTAGTAGATGTGTATGGATAAAGAGGTGAATCCTATTCTATTGAATAGGATTGAAACATGTATAATTTTCGGCCCTCTATAAGGCTGAAAGAATCCAGACGCCCATTCTTTTACAACCTCGAATATAGAGGAATACTGACCGACCATTTTTCACTAGTATCTCTTTGTATTTTATGTTTTGTTCCAAGTGCTTTGTTTATAAATAATTACATTTTCAGCTGATTTTTTAAAAAGAGTTCTTCTTACAATCAGCCATTCCAGGGATATTGTATATACGGCGTTTTAACACCCTGAATGAACAGAGTGTCTATTGATTTAGTTCTACATCCCCCTCAAGATTCCCCGATAGTTTCAACTTAATACCCGTAGTATTTTCTGAAATATTGCAGATATTCCTTTTTTGACAATCTGGATATACAATATTTCTTTTGATTTAGTTCAAACACTTCCCTCGGCATCCCCTGAAAGCTTCAAGATTATACCCATAGCTATTCCTGAGATATTGCAAGTGCTCCCTTTGACAACCCGGATGCACATAGTATTTTTGATTTAGTTCGATATCCTCTTAATATGAATTTAATATCAATTTAGATTTCAATTTAATACTCTTAAGTGTTTCTGAGATATTTCAGGTACGCCCTTTTGACAACATGGATAAGCGTTGTGAAAGTCCTGAAAGTCATATTTCCTGAAAGTCCTATCTATATGCCCTTAGCCGTTCCTGAAACATTGCAGACACGCGCTATTGACAACCTGGATGCACGTAGTGTATTTTGATGTAATTCAACATCCCTCTTGACATGCCCTGAAAGTTTCAGCTTAATACCCGTAGCCATTCCCGATATATTACAGATGCACTATGTAAACAATCTGGATGCATATGGTCTTTTTGTTTAGTTCAATATCCCCCTCAATATGTCCTAAAAGTTCCAACTTAATGAAATTACAGCCCTCACCCCAGGCTCTGTGGGGGTCAGGTCATCCCTGGAGGGATTGAATTTTGAACCTTGGACTATTTTGAACAAAATGACCATCTCCATTTTTAGCCTGATATCATTGGGGTTTGGGGGGATGCTAAGAAAAGCGTCAAAGGAGGCCAGGTTGCCCTCAAATCACGCTTGACTCCAGGAGAGGGCACTAGAATTTTCAATTTCCACTCTAATAAGCTCCCTCTAAAGTTTCTATGGCAATTATAAAATAAAATTTATTTGTGGACCAGGTTTACACACTGATGAATTAACCTCGTACCCCTTTCAGAAAGATTCTTTGATGATGTCAAAAATTCTGGAAATTCATGCAAAACCTCTAAAAGAAAGTCAAAAAGTAAATAAAGTGAACAAATACACAGTTGAAAGGTAGTGCGTAGAAGATAAGGTGGGTTTTGGACCCCCCCCCCCCCGCTGAAATCTTGATATTTCACGAATTTGAATGTAGGATTTCTATAAAAAAAAAAGATTAGACTCTACCCTGTTTGTTGCTTTTTTCTAATTTGGGAACATTCATCACCTCCAAAGTGTTTGCCTTTCTGTGTATTCCTCTGAATAATGAAGAGATTTAGATGATTGTCAAAACGTTAAAGAGCCAACTTGAAGGTTTAAATGCAAACAAATATTCAGGTGGCAGGTAGCACGTATGAGAAGTGGTGGTCTGTGGACCATTCCTTGCCCCTTAAATCATTTGTCTTTCCTTTGATTTTTGCTGCTTGTTTCCACTTCTTCTGGATCTCTGGATCAAAACCACTTCACAGCTCAAGAGTCTTGGCTTTAGTATTACAGAATGCACCTACTGCGCAGTATATACTGTCAGGGGCAAATCAAAGGGGGAATATTTCTAGGGGGGGGAAAATCAAACAAACTTTGTAGGATTATTTAAATAAAAATGTCCAAAAATTAAGAAAATGGGATTTCAGGTAGGGGTGTCGTTTGGGGGGGGGGAGGCTTCCCCCAAATAATATGAAGAAAAAATTCGTTACATACCCCCATGCCCCTTGAATATCCGGATATGAACCCCACTTGCTCCCCCCAATAAAAATGCTGTAGATTCACCCCTAATTTCAGGGTTCTGGACCTTGAGCCCTCCCCCTTCTGATTATGTTCTTGTATAAGTCTATGTTAACCTGCAATCATTTCTTTTTGGTACCTATCTTTATTTTTTTTTTACTTAGGGATTCAATAACATATAATTGTCCTACCTTATCTACGAGCTAAGGAACTTTTTAGGGTCCTTTAGGGACAATCCATAAAAAATTTTATGGGTCGAGGATACGTGGTTAGAATATTGGGTAGTTGTCTGTTAAACAGAACATCCTCTAGAAGTGAAGTTGGGTTAAGCCTAATGAAATATACCAAAACATGATGATAATTTTAGAAACAAGATTATG
This sequence comes from Artemia sinica, assembly GCA_027921565.1. Taxonomy (NCBI): domain Eukaryota; kingdom Metazoa; phylum Arthropoda; class Branchiopoda; order Anostraca; family Artemiidae; genus Artemia; species Artemia sinica. The sequence goes on from CM051256.1 coordinate 6,137,469, forward strand.
GAAACTATGACAAAGAATAATGGAAATGAGAATTATTTCATAATATTTCAGATTATATAATATTAAATATTTCATAATATTTAATAATATTATAAATAATGTTTCATAATATTTCTCCCGCCGCACATAATGCATTATATTAAATACCTAACCTAACTTAACCTAGCCCCTAACCTAACCATCTCTAAATATCAAATATTTAATTAAAATATGCTTATATCGTAGTTTTCTTACTCATAATAAGCAAATCATAACCGATTCGAACCGGTTTTGTCAGATATCAGACAGCGTAATTCTTGAGGATGTTTTGTTTCAAATAATTCGTGGTAACAAACTGTAAGTAAGGAGCGATGTGGCTCAATAGTAACAGAAACTCTAAGAAATAAATAGATACATCAAAAGAATCAAATTTGATGCTTATTCAAAACATGTAAAAATCATCAAATTTAATGGTGCCCATCCAAAGCTACGAGCCTGAGAAAATTTGCTCAATTTTTAAAAAAGGGGGGAAACACCCCCAAAACAACAAGTGATTTTAATGAAAATCTCTCCATAAGATTCAGGATACCAATTAAGGACAATTAAGGGGAATTAAGAAATACATTTTTCAAAATAAAGATGGGGAGGGTAATTTTGTTACCTGCTATTTTGGTGTCTTTTTTAATTTTTTCAATGAAAATACGAAAAAGCCATTTTCAATGTGAAAAATACAAAAAAAAAGTTATCTATCAAAATCAGGAGGGAGGGGTAAAAATATTTCTGGTAAAATTACCTATCTGCCCTCTCCCTCCCAACTGACACCACTGAAACAAGCCATTTTTTTTAAACTTGTAATTGCATTAATATAACAGAAACAGGAATGAGCCCAAAGATCTGTTTTTGAGAGGGCCAAAATTCAAAGGGCACAGGACAGGTGAATCATGTGGAAAACAAAAAAAAAATAAAATATTTGCGCGGGAGGGGATATAAAATCTTGAGAGGGCTTAAGCTTGATCTCGTCCAGCCTAAGAGAATATCAGGTTGTTTAGTTTAACGATTGTAGCATAATCACTCCCCCACCCAAAAAAATATATTTGGCCTCTGCTTATTTAAAACACAGACAAATTAACATACACTGCAGGAGCTTCTCTAAGGGGAAAAAATTCACTTTCCTTAGCTTTGTTAAGCTAATGTTACTTTCTAGTGTATTCCCTGACTACGGGAGAAATTAGTTTGACTCACCTAGTTCGGTTGCATAGCAATATTTTACCAAAAACACCTAATAATTAGTGATTATATATATTTTTTATTGTATCCCTAGCTACAAACCTACACTTGTCCTTTCTATGCTTTTAATTAAAGTCGTATTTATTTCTATTTTGAATTTCAAAAATTGTTTCCTGAGGCTATCAGATTCCACCCAATAGGCGTCCATAAAAATTTCCCTGAGAGACGAGCGCGCGGATTCTATTGGCTGAAGATTTATTCCGGGACTAGGAATCAGTTTGAAACCTTTTTTTAAATGTTTTGTTGCAAAGGGTGGAGCTCCTTTTTGAATGCAATTTAAATTTCCTTCTCTCAAAATTAAGTAAGCAGACAAACAGCGGACACTCAGAAACGTATCTGCTGTCAAGCGGTTAACTCAGTGATGTGTGTGTGAGATACATAGTGGATACTTGTTAAGCAAATACGAACTGTTAAGTAAGTTATTTGTTTATTCATAATTATTTAAATGATATTATTTATGAATAGTTAGTAATAATAAATATACTATGAATGATGTTTGTGCGGTAATAAATAGAAGTTATTTGTTTTTATGTAATTTTTAAAGACGCTATTGTTTCAGGATAATTCGAATGCCATAATTTATGAATAGTTTGTGATATCCTCTTTTTAAAACATGTGACTCATTGGTGTAGCCTATGCGTGGGATACTGTTTAATAAACGTAAAATCGTAATAATTGATAATTTGATAAGGTTAAGAATAGCGGCTCTCCAGAAGGGGACATATTAGAACAAAATAGAGATGTTTTTATATTGCTAATTTTACGTTCATCTTTATAGTTTTGTTCGCGTTTTCGACAATTTTATCCCCAGCCACGTACCCCTAATAGTCTTTATATGGCTTAAGTACAAGACCCTAATATTCTTTATTTTAGTTATTTATATGACCTAGGGCCATATCTGTTATGGGGGCTGGGCATGAATTTTACAAAAAGCAAACAAAACCATAAAAATGAATGCCAAAAACATGAAAATAGAAAAAAAACATGCAATAAAGTAAGAATTTTATCCTTTTTGTTAGTTTCTTTATGTAGGCTAGGGTTATATGAAAACATTAGGCGAGGAGGGGGGGGGGGGGTTGTGGATGAATTGTAAAAAAACGTAAACAAAAATATGAAAATGAAGATAAAATATTAGCAATCTAAAAATGTCTCGTCTTTTTTTCTGCTTCTGGAGAGCTGCTTTTCTTCATCTTTATCGATATTTTTATAGATAGTTCAGTTATAAATAAACTATACTTTCAAAATAGCTATGTTTTTTTAAGTTGCAACCACTGTAATCTTTACATTAAGGACGTTTATTAAAACATTCACAAGTGTTTTTATAACTATAACCACTTTTTCATAGATATTTTAGTAATAATAGATATTTTCTTTTTTTTTAGTTACAACCCCCGTTCTCTTTGCATTGCAAGTATTTATTAAAACGTTATATACAGTTGTTAAAATTACAACCACTTTTCATAGAAAATTCAACAATAATAGATTTAATTTTTATTATTTAATTTTAAACAACCACTGTTGTTTAATTTTAAACAACCACTGTTGTTTAATTTTAAACAACCACTGTAATCTTTACAGTAAAGGTGGTAGGTAAGACATTGAAAATGGTAATTAAAATTAGAACTACTTTTTCATATTTATAATCATAGATATTTTCATAGATAAAGCTTTCTTTCTAATTACAACGACTTGATACGTTAAAATTCAAAAGTTCAACGTGAACTAATACTAATAGCTTATAATTCCATAAACCAAGTAACATTTTACAAGTTAACATAGTTAACATAAATTTTGTGAAAACACAGTTATAACCAGTGGTGTTAATGCACAAAAATGTAAGCGGTGGGAGCAAAAGGTACCCTTCAAAACCTAGAGGAGAAGGGGGGGAAGAGGATAATTAACGCCACTGGCTGCAGTTAAGTTTTCCTATTCCTTTGCTAAAACTTCTTTATGAATGATTTCCAGGAAGCAACAATGTGCCAGAATTGTGCAAGTCAGAAAATTGAAAGCCGTGAAAGTCAAAACCTTCTTCATTGAAAATATAAATAAGCTTCAATAAAAAAAAATTAAAGTAATGTTAAAAAATAAAAACTATTAAAGTAAAAACCGAAATTAATAAAAAAAAAATAGAAATAAATAAACTCAACTATAAAGAATAAATACACTTTAAGAAATGCTTCAGATTCTCTCTAAAGCTCATAAAGGTAACTCGAGAAAATCTGGGAAATTTCAGAATATCGATTCTTCCGATTTGGAAAGCCCTTGTGGCATGATTGAAAAGCTTAGGAATGGAGCAACAATGAAAAATTACGGGCTGGGAAGGTTACTTCAAATATCCGTATCTGCACCCCCCCCCACCAAGACCCTTAATTTTTATTAACCTTAAAATTTTGTCTTGTATAAATATGTAGTTCTAAAATGAATCTACAGACTGAATTAGAATTTAGGAAGAATTTAGGTATGTTTAAACACGTTAATTGTAGTAATTCAAAATATGGTATGTAACAAATTTTGCAAAAAAAAATATTTATAAGCCCACTTCTCAAAGTAAAGAAAACCTATCACTTGGTTTGGTTTTCTCCTACCTATCTTTTCTTCTATCTCCTATATCTTTTCTCCTATCTTATTTGGATGTCAAGATATATAGGTTTCAACATTTTTTTTTTTTTTTTTTTTTTTTTTTTTTTTTTTTTTTTTTTTTTTTTTTTTTTTTAATGTTTATATCCTCTTCCCTCATTCACAGACACAGCTGTGAAATTGATTTATGGCTAAAAAAATTCCTTGTGCCAGCTATTGGTTCTTATTTAGTCAAAAACCCCAAATATATATATATTTTTTTCCACGGGGTTGTAAAATTCATATTATGTAATGCATCGCTATTTGAATTTCTGCAGTCAGACTTCAAAGCTGCTGAAATGGGGAAGGGCTGGAGTTCAAAAATGTCTTTCCGAGACCTATTTTACTAGGCGTATCAAACTTGTGTTAGTTTTATGCTTTCTCTGAAACGTACAACTCGCAACAGGCCTACAGCTGGGATTTGCAGAGCTGTAACTTACAGCTGTAACTTGTAATATAAACTTACAGCTGTAATATTTATATCATTGAGGTCATCAGTTTCAGATTCGTCCATTCCTTAAGCAGTAATAATCTAGATCACCTTAAATTAGGAGAATTTTCCATTCTCACGCGTTTTCAACGTATTTTTCAGCCAGAAAAAAATCCAAGATAAAATTCAAAGATTGATTTTTGATTGAAAAAATCAAAAATTTCTTTGATTTCTTTGATTGATGAACAAAGCTGAATCTCAGCAATCGAATGATGTCAAAGTTGTCGTCTTCTGTTGAAAGTTAAGGCCATAGCACTGCGAAAAAAATGTCATACAAAACCTGTACAGGGAACTTACGTATATACTATTAAAAGCAAAAATAAGTTCAAAAATCAACAATTATTAAGTTTGTTTTTAGTTGTGACAATTTTAATTATTTAGCTTTAAAAATTTTGAGTAAAGCTTCCAAAGCTTTAAATTCCAACCTTCTATATTTTGAACAACCTCTCAGACCCAAAAAGAATATGTTCGAATTTTTTTTCTCGATCTATGTGTTCTTTCATGTGATATACAGCTAACCTTGTTGTATTTACCCAGTTCAAAAGTCTCATGATTCTTCAATTGGCTGCTATTTTAATCAAACAATCTCTTAGGAGAGAAAACCCGTCGTTGATCAAAGATAAAAACAACATTCCCCTTAAAAAAAAAAAAAAAAAAAAAAAAAAAAAAAAATGTAA